>JADZMA010000453.1:0-34804 GCA_020796225.1 Arion vulgaris
TGGGGAGATAAAAAGGGGTTTCCAAACACATCGATCACTAAGAGGATGATGCACTGATGGAAGGTCGTTCGTGGCAATTAAGTTCTTAATGACTTCACGAACCGTATTATTATTAGACTGAGTGACATCAGTAGGGCTGGTTTTATAAAACTGAGTGTCACGCAGTTGGGCATGACCTTCCTGAAGGTAAAGATCTTGCTCCAGACGACTATAGCCCGCCTTTGTCGGCGGGTTTGATAACAATGTCATCACGTCGACGGGGTGTGATAGAGCACGAAACTCCGACGGTCACATGTTAGACTGCCAAAGGCGTTTTGGGTGGAGCAGTCCAATATCAAGTATAGTATTCTTGATGTAGAGATCAAGAGCGTTAGAGGCACCAGGTTTGGGTGTCCAGTCATGTTTACGTGTTTAACTTGATCGCGGGAGCTACGTTTTATCGTCCGTCTTCGATAGAACTAGAAACTCGATCTAAACCTATCATGTCTCTCCACAACTCTTTCTCCTTGACGCAGCTAATCAGTTCTGACGTCGATATTTTGTCGAACCACGATGTCAGACCATCCAACATTTCCATCTGTCTTCAACGATCTCTACTTCCTGAATTTTACTTTGGCACTAAATGTTCTAAACCTCCTCTTCGCATTATAGCCTCGAAGAACCATGATTGTCTGATTCTTATTCTTTTGATAAGGTTTCTTTGTGTGCAGCACTGATTTAAAACCTCATCATTTGCCTTCTTCGCTGTCCATGCAATTTACAGTATGCATTCTTTTGTAAAACCACATCTAATAACAAAATTATAATTTAAACTTTAAATTGTCAAATCTGCATCAACTTTTAAAAGTCTAAAAAAATATATGGAACTTCAAGTTATATAGTGTTAAAACTAAATTACGAATTTTCAATTCAAATGTTGTATCAATCCTAATATATGCAGCGAGAGTTGGAAAATGACAAAGATATAGAAAGCAAGTTGAATGCATTTGAAAATAGATGTCTGCGAAAAAAATGAGCACAAAATAGGACGAATTCAGGAGAAGGGAGGAAATCAGAGATATGTCTGGTCAACCACTAGTAACAACTGTTATAAGAAGAAGAAGATGGAGATATGTTGGGCACAGCTTGAGGAGAAATGTCTGGTCAACCACTAGTAAAAACTGTTATAAGAAGAAGAAGATGGAGATATGTTGGACACAGCTGAGAAGAAATGTCTGTCAACCACTAGTAATAACTGTTATAAGAAGAAGAAGATGGAGATATGTGACAAGCTTGAGAAGAAATGTCTGGTCAAAATACTAGTAATAACTGTTATAAGAAGAAGAAGATGGAGATATGTTGGACACAGCTTGAGAAGAAATGGGTTTGTCAACTACTAGTACAAACTGTTATAAGAAGAAGGAGATGGAGATATGTTGATACCTTTAGAAGAAAATGTCTGGTCAACCACTAGTAAAACTGTTTTAAGAAGGAGAAGATGGAGAATGTTGACACAGTGAGAAGAAATGTCTGGTCAACCACTAGTAACAACTGTTATAAGAAGAAGAAGATGAGATATGTTGGGCACAGCTTGAGGAGAAAATGTCTGGTCAACCACTAGTAAAACTGTTATAAGAAGAAGAAGATGGAGATATGTTACAGTTGAGAAGAAATGTCTGGTCAACCACTAGTAACAAACTATTATAAGAAGGAGAAGATGGAGATATGTTGGGCACAGCTTTAGAAGAAATGTTTCAAAACCCCTAGTAAAACTGTTATAAGAAGAAGAAGATGGAGATATGTTGGAACAGCTTGAGAAGAAATGTCTGTCAACCACTGCAAAAAACTTATAAGAAGAAGAAGATGGGGATATGTTGGAACAGCTTGAGAAGAAATGATCAAAGAAACCAAAGCAGGCAAATTTAAGTGACAAAGAGCTAAAGAAAGAGATGACGCCCTTTGGAGACCCTGAAAGAACTTTGCTGAGAGAGACAAGAAATATTGGGTTCCAATTTCCCCAAAAAGAAATAAGGAGTTGTGCAGGACAGAGGGGGCAGAGCCTATCTGTTCTTTCTGTTGCAATCGACACCTTATTGCCCTTTAGCACGAAGATATAGTGTAATGTTGCAAATTGTTAACGCTAAGTCCATTGTCTGCGCATCGCACCAGTATCATCTTTCGTATTAAACTCGTCATAAATGCAGGCATGAGTGCATAGTTTTTGTGACTGCAGCTGGAATAGCGCCTTAGTCACCATCAGTACTTACATTGTCATGCTACTTGTTGTTATACTAAATGCACCACTTGCTTCCTTATTTTTGCAGTATGACTTGCAGAGCAACCATGAGGACTTTCGTGTCGAACTACCGATTCTTCCGTGTCAATCACAGCACATATTCATTACAGTTTTTATTAATGGTGGCGTCTGCTCCAACGCCACAGTTCTCTCTCTGCCAATCTTTGTCAAATTTATTTATTGTCGATAAGGTGTTGCCGTATTTCGAAGGCACCGTTTCCCATTCACATCCTATGACCAATTCAAAATAGTATCTGCAGCATGGCCAACCCACAACGTTCCTTGCTTTAACCGATTTCTACTACTGATGATGAGCAAGCGCGCCAGTATATGATCCTTTTTTTTTTAAAGATATGTACGTCTTTAATAATATTTGCAATAAGGGCTAGCTAGTATTGGTCTGGAACACTATTATTAATACAACGCATCTACAAAGGGTAGAACGCCATGCTATGTCAAAGAAGTTAATCAGTTGTTCAAGTCTTTGGTATTTTGGTCTTTTATTCACGTTAACTGGCATAATACAGAACAACAAGGTGTTGCCGAATTAAGTTATGGTAACTTATTTTTCATTTAACTGATATGTGTACAAAATAAAGTTGTAATTTTCGTAATCTTTTTGCCATTTCATGAACGATATATATTTTGTAGAAATCATGCACTTTATCTCCAGCTATAAATGAAATAATGAACGGAGGTAGCATTAGCGTACGTTAATTGAAACTAATCGACAATAAATAAATCATGATGCAGTTCGATGCTCATGTTTAAATAGTGACAACGAAGCGCACAGTTTGGGATGTATCATAGTTAACCTGTAAGTTAATATGGGATGTATCATAGTTAACCTGTAGAAAGATTAATATGGATATATCCATAGTTAACCTGTAAGTTAATATGGGATGTATCATGAATTAACCTGTAAGTGTATGGGATGTATCTCCACCAATTAACCTGTAAGTTAATAACACCAACAGAATGATGGAATAACATCTTTGTAATATAACCGAGTTTTGAACTACAAGTAAGGTAGACAATTGTCAGGTTATATAGAGCCTACAGTCTGAACTGTACAAGAAGAAAATAATGCAAGGTCGTCTCACTTTACGGAATACCAAAAGAAGAAGAAGTGAGGTGGGCAAGCTGCCCAAAGAAGATGGTGTTGCACAGCAGCAAACGTACACTTATCTATCAATAAAGGAAAACGATAGTACATCAATCAGAAACACCTGCAATCAATCGCGTCGTTTCCGTTGCAGCTCGGTATTTACCTATTCGTAGAAATTGCCAGTACCTACCAGATTATTGCAAAAGCGTGAACTCGTAACCATGGTAACAGTTCACAGAATCAATGCAAAAATGTATTCGTTAACAAAAGTACAAAAATGTATTCATTAACAAAAAGAGGCGGTCAGATTCGAACGCCTGATCTTTGGAAGGCAAGGAGGTAACCTGACAAACACGTACCCACATATACCCCCTTTCCTTGGTAGTACTGATGACGTGCGAGTAACAGACCAAACAATTACTAAAGTAACATTTACAAATAAACAGTACCAACAACAAACTGACGAATTAAAGTAATACTACTAATACAACAAGTATGACAACAAACTGACGGTACTAAAAAGTAATACTACTAATACAACAAGTATAGCAACAAACTGACAGTACTAAAAGTAGCTACTACTAATACAACAATGCCAACAACAAGCTGACGAAAGTACTAAGTATTACTACTAATATACAACAATGCCAACAACAAACTGACGATCAAAAATAACTACTAATACAGCAATGCCACCAACAAACTGACAGTCCTAGTAATACTACTAATACAACAATGCCAGCAACAAACTGACGGTCTAAAAAGTAATACTACTAATACAACAATGCCAACAACAAACTGACAGTCCTAAAAGTAATACTACTAATACAACAATGCCAACAACAAACTGACAGTACTAAAAGTAATACTACTAATACAACAATGCCAACAACAAACAGACAGTACTAGAAGTAAGATTACATTCAACAATTACTTAATTATAAATAAATCATGCAAGAAGTGCTGAAGTGATTGATAAATAAGTTAACATATTCGCACATTGCATCTTTAAAAATAGTTGACAAATAAGAGAGTGTTTCACGAACAAGTACAAGGAAATGCATTCTGCTAAAAATAGTAACCCACTTGTTTTGTTGTTGTCCTGACATCCATTATAGTGAAACAATAACAGTCACATACAGTTGCAATGCTGGATTATTCGGCTAGCAACTCAAGTGCAACTAGTTCTACGTGCAACGGTCAATAACTCATTTGTTGTTGTTGCACAAATGTAGTGTCTAACTGTTCACATCATTCATAGTGGTCTTCGTTTTGACGAGAAATCTCTCTTGGCAGGAACCGGCTCGAATTGTGGTCGGCGTTAATTATATTTTAATTTCAGTAATTAACGAGATAATTAACTGAAGATTTGTTATTGTTCGTTTTGTTTAACGGGAGAATAAACAATTATGCAGAATTTATTCTCTTCTGTTAGATTTGTATGTGTAAGTGAGAGATTAGATCCCACCTTACTCTCGAGCTGCTATTCACTTCGTCATCAAACGCTTCATCCATGTGCCCCTCTTTGATGTATATGTCATCTGAGAACTAAAAGCGATTGGACGTTAATGCAAGTAATACATCATTAGATGCCCCCACATATTTCTGCAACGATTTTTAATGAATTGGGATCCTAGTGCTCAACCTCAGTCTGAATCTTGTAAAACGTTTTGTCGGTGCTGTATTACTATTTGTTACTCCCCTTGCTACTCAGTCGAATCTTATGAAACGTTTTGTCAGTTGCTGTGTTACTATTTGTTACTCCCCTTGCTACTCAGTCAGATCTTATGAAACGCTTTGTAAGTTGCTGTGTTACTATTTGTTACTCCCTTGCGCTACTCCAGTCGGAATCTCTGAAACGCCTTTTGCCAGTTGCTGTGTTACTATTTGTTGCTCCTTGCTACTCAGTCAGATCTTATCAAACACCTTATGGTATATGTTACTGTTTATTACTTTCCCTTGCTATAGTCGAATCTTATGGAAACGTTTTGTCAGTTGCTGTGTTACTACTGCGTGCTACCTTGCTCGATCGAATCTTATGAAACGCCTTTATGAGACGCTGTGTTACTGTTTGTTACTCCCTTGCTACTCAGTCGAATCTTATGAAACGCCTTTGTAAGTTGCTGTGTTACTATTTGACCACTCCCCTTGCTACTCAGTCGAATCTTATGAAACGCTTTGTCAGTTGTTGTGTTACTATTTGTTACTCCCCTTGCTAGCCTTGGCAAGATACATGCGTTCGAGTTGCAATAATGATAGTCTTATCACTCAATCAATCAATCAATCAATCAATCAATCAATGAACCAATCAACCAATCAACCAATGAATCAATCAACCAATCAACCAATCAACCAATCAACCAATCAACAATCAACCAATGAACCAATGGCCAGGCCAAATGAACCAAGCTGAACCAATGAACCAATCAACCAATGAACCAATCAACCAATCAACCAATCAACAATCAGCAATCAGCAATCAGCAATCAACCAATGAACCAATCAACCAATCAACCAATGAACAATGAACAATCTGTAATCAACCAATGAACCAATCAACCAATGAACCAATCAACCAATCAACCAATCAACCAATGAACCAATCAGCAATCAACCAATCAGCAAATCAGCAATCAGCAATCAGCAATCAACCAATCAGCCAATCAACCAATCAACCAATCAACCAATCAACCAATCAGCAATCCAACCAATCAGCAATCAACCAATCAGCAATCAGCAATCAACCAATCAACCAATCAACTTAATCAACCAATCAGCAATGAACCAATCAGCAATCAGCAATCAACCAATCAGCAACAGACAATGAACCAATCAACCAATGAACCAATCAACCAATGAACCAATCAAACAATGAACCAATCAACCAATCAGCAATCAGCAGCAATCAGCAATCAGCAATCAGCAATCAACCAATCAATCAATCAGCAATCAACCAATCAACCATTAACCAATCAGCCAATCAGCAATCAGCAATGAACCAATCAGCAATCAACAATCAGCAATGAACCAATCAACCAATCAGCCCAATCAACCAATGAACCAATCGGCAAGTAAACCAATCAGCAATCAACCAATATTGGAACCAATAGACAATCAACCAATGAACCAATCAACCAATGAATCAATCAACCAATCAGCAATCAACCAATCGCCAATGAACCAATGAACCAATCAACCAATGAACAATCAGCAATCAGCAATGAACCAATGACCAATGAACCAATCAACCAATCAACCAATCAAGCAATCAACCAATGAACCAATCAACCAATCAACCAATCAACCAATCAACCAATGAACCAATGAACCAATCAACCAATGAACCAATCAACCAATGAATCAATGAACCAATCAACCAATCAACTGCTTAATCAACCAATCAACCAATGAACCAATGAACCAATGAACCAATGAACCAATGAACCAATGAACCAATCAACCAGACAATCAATAATCAGCAATCAACCAATGAACGTGAACCAATCAACCAATGAACCAATCAACAATGAACCAATGAACCAATCAACCAATCAGCAATCAACCAATCAACCAATAACCAATCAACCCAATCAACCAATCAACCAATCAACCAATCAGCAATCAACCAATCAACCAATGAACCAATCAACCAATCAACCAATGAACCAATGAACCAATGAACCAATCAGCAATCAACCAATCAACCAATGAACCAATCAGCAATCAGCAATCAGCAATCAACTTAATCAACCAATGAACCAGCTGAACCAACGAACCAATCAGCAATGAACCCGTGAACCAATCAACCAATCAACAATCAGCAATGAACCAATCAACCAATGAACAATCAGCAATGAACCAATGAACCAATCAACCAATCAACCAATCAACCAATCAACCAATGAACCAATCAACCAATGAACCAATCAACCAATCAACCAATCAGCCAATCAACCAATGAACGTCAACCAATCAACCAATCAACCATGAACCAATCAGCAATCAACAATGAACCAATGAACCAATGAACCAATCAGCAATGAACCAACCAATGAACCAATAGACAATCAGCAATGAACAATGAACCAATCAGCAGCAATCAACCAATCAACCAATCAGCAATCAACCAATGAACCAATGAACCAATAGACAATCAACCAGCCGAACCAATCAACCAATCAGCAATCAACCAATCAGCAATGAACCAATCCGGCAATGAATAATCAACCAATGTGAACAATGAACCAATCAACCAATCAACTTCAATGAACCAATCCAGCAATCAACCAATCAACTTAATGAACCAATAGACAATCAACAATCAGCCAATCAACCAATGAACCAATCAACCAATCAACCAATGAACCAATCAACCAATCAACCAATCAACCAATCAACCAATCAACCAATCAGCAAGAACCAATGAACCAATCAGCAAGTAACCAGCTTAGAACCAATGAACCAATCAGCCAATCAACCAATCAAAGCCTGACCAGACAATCAACCAATCAACCAATCAACCAATCAATCAATCAACCAATGAACCAATCAACCAATCAACCAATCAGCAATCAGCAATCAACCAATCAGCAATCAGCAATCAACCAATGAACCAATCAACCAATGAACCAATCGCCAATCAGCAATCAGCAATCAACCAATGAACCAATCAACCAATCAACCAATCAACCCAATCAACCAATAGACAATCAACCAATGAACAATCAACCAATCAATCAATCAACCAATGAACAATCAACCAATCAACCAATCAACCAATCAGCAATCAACCAATCAACAATGAATCAATCAACCAATCAGCAATCAACCTATCAACCTATCAACCAATCAACTAATGGACCGGTCATTTTACAACGACAAGTGAAAATAATAAAGTATAAAGAACAACCTAACTGTGAAAGCAATTGGTACAGTATACAATGATATTGAAATGAAAATCGTAGCATACCCTCTACAGGACTAGACATCAACCACAGTAAATAAGCCGTTGATTCTAAACTCATTTATACGTTCAATAAATTGCTATTGCTTTCTGAATGGTGAGGTATATTCGTTACCTTCCGTAAAAATCCACGGAAACAGTTTGCTCACCAACTGCCCACCGCTGAGCTGACCAGGTACGCTTGGATTGTGATCGAGTTTACTACCATGGCTACAAACGCCCCACATAGCCGACCTTTACACGTACAAAATAACATGTCACATGAAGAAGAAATCGCTAACAAGAAAGCAATTCCCGATTCCTAAAACAACGATTTTCTGGCCACCACTATGTTACCTGTGCCAATCATAGCCAATAATAGCAGCTAGTGAGCGGAAAATCATAACAACGGAGATGAGATGCCTTATAAGAGCTGCAGGAATGAAAATAGAGACAAAATTAGAAATGAAAAATCAGGAGTCTGGATATGAAACCAGTCATGCAATTCTTAAAAGAACAACACACATTAAATGGTTTGGACACCTGGCAAGAATACCTGGTATCGTCTACCCACAGAGCCACACTGAAAAAGTATAATGTGTACACAGGCAAGAAGAAGACCATGTAAAAGATGGAGAGACGGTATCAAGAATAAACTTAAAATGAATAACATCTTACAAGAGTGCCTTAGAACAAGCACACACAAGATAGCTGAAGTTAACTTCAACACTTCTATTAAAAGTAAATTGTGGAAGAGAGAAGAAATGAAATACACAGTGACATCAGATATGTACAATATTACTGGTTCAACAATCGCTAGAAGAATCGATTGTCAAATTACAAGTAAACGAAATGTGAAGAAAGCGCGCATCCCGAAGGGATTATCAATAGTATGGTAGCATGACTTAATGATTCCAGACACTATCCAGAAGTTCTGCTCCAACATTTTCACGGCCAGCGTAAATACGTACATAGTTCAGTATTGACAAATGGAATTCTTTTACTATAGTAGCTGCTATTCACATACGATCATGTCTGGTACGCTGACATACGAAGTAATGATTGCACTTATTGAAATAATCAGCATTATGTCTCTCTCTATGTATTGGTTAGTGTTAGTACTTTTTATATGTAACACTTTCATTAAAAAGACTAATATGTATCTTCTTTTATTTTCATCTACTCTTGTTTTATTTTTAAATAAATGATCATACAAAAAAATGAAATTTACAGAACAAGATCGTTTGTGTACTTCATACACTGTCTTTCACTGTCTATTATTTCTGTCATCCATCTTTTGCGTGGACGACAGTTTGTCTTCTTTAACCACTGTATCTGAAGTAGCATATCACTTTGAGGGCACACTGTCTGGTGATAATCTGTTTATGTGGTCGAAATTTAGTAATGTTGCTTCGTTATGAAGTTCTGTACCGTTAAATAATATCCTACTATAGGTATAGAATACTGATGAGTATTGCACGAGCATACGCTAGTCAATGCTGACACTAGCATCCTCTGCACTTGGAAATAGAGACAAGAAATAGGTTAAAAGAGAAGGAAATCTTGGATGGGTCAGGCCAGGGACTGTATTGAACAGGTGTACACTTGAAGACGATCGGTGAAGAATGGATACAGTGCCAAGAGGAATCGCTGTGTTAATGTCTTCAAGTAACACCTGGTATCTGATCCTGGCCTGACCCATCCAAGATTTTCCATCTTGCAGCGGCCTGGCGCGTCTCTTTATGTGCACAGCTCATCAGCCTTCCACTGCTTCCATAGTGATATTTAACGGTACAAACCATAACAAACAACACATTAAATTTTCGACCTATAATTATCACCGTGATATGCTGCCTAAATGAAATAGACCTGAGCTACATAAAAATCAGACAATAAAATATCGACAGAAACAACGATCGTATGTGCTGCACAAGCATTCAACATTTCATTTTTATGATCCTTTATTTAAAAAATAAAACAAGTAGAATAATAAGAAGATATACACTCAATCAATCTTTTATTAGTGTTACATAAAGTACTAACAACTGTATAAGTATAGTATCGTACGCTGTCAGCATCCTGTGATCATGTGAATAACGCTATAATAAGTATTTGTACTGAGCTCTGTGTATTGTGTGTTTTTCTGGTAGTGTCTCTCATCTACTCTATGTGTAACCTTTCTTCCACAATATATGTTGAGTCCATGTGTTTGTTCTATACCCACCTTCTGCCGTGCTGTCTGTGTGTTGTCAGAAATCAGTGTGTTTCATTTGTGTTCTTTATGCATGACGGGCATATCTCCTGATTTCAATTTTGTCTGCCTCAAGCGCAAAAATGATCGCCGGCATAACATAATAACAGCGGTAGGCGCTAGCCGCACTCGCTATTGAACGCCGCTGGCAATACTGACACATTATCGTGTCTATACGAATCAAGTCTTTGCTGACTTATTAACAATGTGGTGTGTGATGATTGGTGTTGATATATTACAATTCGACAATTGTGGTATTAATTGATACATTGATATTGATGGTGTTAATATTGATATTAATTGATGGTGACAATGTTCGTGTTGATTATGCATTATTGTGCATTGGTGCATTATTCGTAATGATTATTCGTGTGGCAATTCGACAATTGTTCAATTCATTGATGGCCATTGACGATATTATTCTGGTGACAATTCGACAATTCGTGTGACATGACCCGATATTCAGCCAACCCGACAACCGTAATTCGTGACGACAATTCATTAATTTATTGAACCCGACAATTCGACGAACCCAATAGACCAATTCATTATTATTGATGAACGAACAATTCATGTGTAACGAACCGTGGTAAACAATTCATTAATTCGTGACGACAATTGTCGTATTAATATTATTCAACCGATGACAGTGACCATTATTATTCGCTATTCATTGACAATTCGACGATGACAGTGAACTATTGATTCATTATTGCGTGACAATTGTGCCAATTGTTAATTGATGAACGGTATTCGACAATTTGACGAACGACTAATTTAAACTATTGACAATTCGTTCGACGAATGATGAACATTAATTGTTAATTATTATTCAAACCAGTGCGATTATTGTAATTCGTGGTGATGACAGTGAGCAGTGGTGACAATTCCATTGACGTTATTGGTATTGGTATTCGTGTATTAATTGTTATTATTAATTGTTGAAAACGGTGATGACGTGATGACGGTAGTATTATTGGTGAACGACAGTCATTGTTCAATTCGTGAACGACAATAAGTGATGACGACCAGACCCGATAATTACATTGACGACCATTGTGTGTTATTGAACGATATTCTTAATTGTGGTGCGGTGAGCAATTCGATGATTATTGTAGCTGTGTCGCCCGATGTGACAATTGACCAATTGTGGTATTGAACTAAACGAGCCCGACAATTCGTAATTCGTAATTCGACCAATTCATATTCGCCAATTATTGATTCTGGTGCGAACGCTGGCGAAACAGCTGAAAACAGCACAACAAAAGCGTTCGACACAATGGCAGGAAGTAACAAATAATGACACAGCCTTCGCATTCGACTTTGAAGGAAGTAACAAATATTGTACGTAACTAACGTTTCTGAAAACTTTGTGTGGAGTAATGTGTACAGCAAAACATTCTAATTCGACTGAGGAAGCAACAGTAACACAGCAACTACAAGGCTTCATTTCATAGATCGTCAATAGTAACACACAACTTACAAGCGTTCGGCAATGTGTGGCAAACGTTTCGCCAAGATGACACTGGTAATGGCAACTATACCTAAACAAAAATCGTTATGTGCTGAACGTATTACCGGCACGCGTCAATCTTTCAGGCTGACTGCTCCGAAGAGCCAAGTATTGGCGTTCGTTTCGATGTGGCAGTAAGTATCTCTGCCTTACATCTGAAGAAAATAGAGGAATTCCGTATATCTATTAAAACGAACGTCTTCACATTAATTACAAGCCAACTTCTATAAATGAGTGAGATGGGCGTGTCAGAACAAAATGGTGTTCACCTTGAAGTTATGACAGCGGCTTTGGCAGCAGTATTAATGTCAAACAATGCTGCCGTGAAACACCGGCTTTCTGCAGCATGCACGTGCGAATATGTTGCTTATCCCGGTCACTTTCGGCGCTGTGTGTTTATTCTTGTTGGCGTATTGTGCACAACCACTGTGTTGTTGTTAACGTAGTATAGTATTACCCCAAGTCTGTTAACGTATTAATGGTATTTACTTTAATGCTGTGTTAACGTGTATTTATTAACCAGTATTACTTTGAATATCGTTTATTGATGGCGTATTATATTAATAATATTGCGTATCGTATTGTTGGCGATATTAATGTGTTGAACACTGTCGGTTGGTACTGCAATGTTACACTGTGATCTATTGTTCGTCAATACTGAAAAGTATATGAGCTATCTCAGACACTTCCTGTTAATGAGCCATTTTATGCTTTTGACAATGAATACGGCTGATTCGAACACCATGTTGTGGTAGTACTATATTCTGGGCGTGCGGCATATTGGTGGTGTGTTGATGCTTTTTATTGATAGTAGTACGTTGCGTACTGACACACCGTCATTTTCTTATTATTCCATTACTGCCGTGCAGTTCGAACCTGGTACGACGGTGTCTGGTTCAAGCGGTCCTCTGTTGAGGTCAACTACTGTTAGCGACCAGCCTTGTTATCCCCCTGGCCATCCCACGGGTGCATGATGCATCGCGCGCCTGCAGGGCAAAATCATTTCTCCTTGACCCGTTCGCTGAGATAAGTACAAAAAGCGTGGTGGCAAGAAATTGCAACTGTGAAAATCGGCACTATGCGCTGAATAACGCGGTGAATGAACCAACTGTTATGGTGAATGCAAATCGTGGCGTACGCCTCTTCAAAAAAATCATATGCTCATCATCGGTAAACGAAGTAGAGAACGTGAGTGGCCATAACAAAATACTCCTTTGGTGGTCTATAAAGCGGCCCTAAAATACGACAATGCTGACGCGAAGCTCGTGACGTTGCCGCAAAAGCCAGCAATGTAATAGTGTTGACGATCTCTGTCCTGCAAAAATAAAGTAACAAATGGCAAACAAAAGCGATATTCAAGGCGACAAGCATCACCTGTATTCTAAGTATTGAGTTAATGTATCGTCCGATGCGGCTGGTCCTACAACGACCAGCGCAATACGGCATTATTCATCTTCTTATGTATCGTTTCTGCCTGAGTCGGGCGCTGACGTTATCTGTACTCGAAACGATGGCGCAGTAGCCGCCAGTATGGTTGTTGAAGATATTATCGGGCACCTGCGGACATGTCGGGATGGCTGAGTGATCTCGTGATAATGCAAAATGTCAAACTATTTGTGAAATTACATGGTTGTGTATTCTCTATGGTGGCGTTTGTAATCTGTTGTAATCTCTGTGAGTAATGCAATGAGCTGGCCCGTGTTGTGAGCTGGTTTCTGTCGTCTGTCGTTCTATTCTCATGTTAATCAAGTCATTGGCTGGTGGTTAGGTTATAAAATATTTTATTATTAATTTAATAACTGCAGACCTTTACTAGACACTTTCTGTGTTGACTCAAATCATCAGTATGTTAATATATTAAGGGTATGTAGCGTGTGCCTTATCATCTCTGCATTGACAAAGGCAAATAAATAAAAGAGGCTAGCAAATAAACAGTAACATTGAGGCTAGCTAGACAGCTAATTATAAATAGGCTAGTGAAGACAGCTAAGAGACAATATAGGCTGAAATAGTGAGCAATGAGTTTAGTGGTGGCTAAGCTAAGAAACTAGGCGCTGGCTCAAGCCTAGGAGTAGTGGCTAAGTAAGGCTAAACAAAGAACAAGTAATAAAGAACTGCATGTAACAAGAACTCAATGAGAATATAATGGAAGCAAATGAGGTGGCTAGTAAAGGCGCAAATAGTAAACAAAGAACGAAATAGGCTAGTAAGTAGTGAGCACAACAAGAACAAGCTCAAAGAGTAAATGAGAACAAGTAAGGCTGAAATGGCACAAATGAAAAACACAAGTAAAGAGAACAAGTGAAGGCATAATGAGAGTAGTAAAGGAACAAACAAAGGCAGTAAATGTAAGGGAAAAATTGAAGTAATAAATGAGAATTTAGTAAGGAATGAGCTAAATAATCAAAGAATAATCAAAAGAAAAAATAGGCAAATGGGGCAGAAATAAAGGGAACTGCAAGCATATGAAATACACTATTATGAATAAGAGTAACTGAAATCTGAACACAACACTGTAGTAACTAACCAAATAAACCATGACAGCGCACCTGCTCGCGGCGCAATTGTAACAGCCACCGCCTCAACGCAATCTCTGACTACCAGCAGGCGGCATCCTGCTGGGTATTCATCGTTGCAATGGTTCTTCTGAGCGGTGGAGCTCGCCTCAGACAGCTGAATGTCGTCACTGAAGATATTCGGTATCAACTCATCGAAAAGCTGTAGATGTTGTCATCTCTGGAAGACGTCTTCAGAGAAAAAAGTAACCTGCATACCAGGATCACAGTGTGGAAATATTCATTGAAACCTGGTGGCAAGAAATGTCTGGCTGCGTTCTTCTATGGCTGTGTGCCTGATAGAAGAGAAGAGAAGAAGAAGAAAGAAGAAGGAAAGAAGCACACATATACAAATATTCAAACAATAGTAATCGTCTCTTACAGGCAGATCTATGACCTGGCTTTCTGTTCTGTGCAAATTGATGACCGGCGTCAGCGGTTATTCTCAGATCGTCGTGATACCCATGATCTTTAAATATCATTCTTCTTCCGAAACACATTCCCTCCAAATTATCTTCTCTATGATGCACTCATCGTTTGATGTGTCGAAATATTTATTTTCTTGGTTTTATGTTCTTTAATAGCAAACTTTCTATCAAGCTGTTGCAGAACAGAAGCATTTGTTCTTTTCTCTGTCTGGTATGCTAAGTACTCTTCTGTAAGTTGTTCTTTTCTGTCATGGTATGCACCAAGTACTCTTCTAACATTGCTCTGTCTTCCAATTTATTATAAAACGTATCTTTAAGCAAATAAGAAAATTAAGCACGAACACATCTTGACATGAAAAGATATTTGAAGTATTGCCCTAAACCAATCTAATGTCTAAAAGTGTTATTATAATCTGAAATTACAATGGAAACCTGACTTATTCAGTCTCGAGCTGCGGGCCAGTGTTCTCGATACTCATAATTCTTATTCGTCTGTTGTGTTCGTGGTTATTCACGTTGAATGTCGCTAACCTAAGTCAGAATTTGTAATATCTTTCGCGCATTCTTAAAATATCGTGCAGCTACCTCTAATATATAATTGATCTGTCATTGTTGCTAACGGAACATACTATATCATTGTTGCGTAATATCGCTTGTTGAAATCACAACATCAAAATATTCAAATAACGCTATCTCTATGTTTAATTTAATGTCTTCCTTATGATTCAGAAGCATCCGGTATTGGCATTATGAGTATGTCTATGTCCAAAGTAAATGTCGAAGCGTGGACGTTTCAAGGCGCGAGTGCAAAAGTGATGAACTGTGATGCTGGACTCTTGTGGCAATCTGAGTTGTATCAGTAACATGCCGGCAGCAACGCCACCATGTCAATCATCAGCCCGTGCCGGCCCAAATATTTCGAAGACTTCGCCAGCGCGTGCTCTCGTATGTAATAAATATCGCCGGCGAAAAATTCTGCAATCTAACATATGGCAGTGCCATCAATAACAACATGCCGTGGTTATGCCGGAAGCAAAGATATAAGCTGGTATCTGAAGATGTATGTGCAAAGGAAAAAAGTCAGAAATAATCGAAGAAAAGCGCTGATCGCCAGTAATAAATATCAACACTGGTGAAGATTAAATGAAGACACAACAGACGTGGCAAGACGATGTCGGTAGGAGAGATTTAACGGTTACCGGGCGGCGGTATGGGTGGCATAATGTTGCGAAAATTATGTATATTATTATTACTATTATTAGCAAATCGACACGGCATGTCTGACTGGGTCAGGGCGAGCTGAAAAATTATAACCTGGTTAAGCCTGCTCATGTTTGATCATTAAACAGGCCTCCACCCTGTCCTACACCCAGCCAATATTCCCAGGTGAAGATTAGCAGGAGCTTGCAATTTGGGTTGCAAGCGCCTATAGTATGATCCATGCTTATAGTATTGTCTATCCATCTTTTTCTTGGTCATCCTGCTTCTGTCAGACTAACAGTGCTGTTACGTTACCATCAGTCGTTATATCTAATTAAGGCGAACTGACAACGTCTCTGTTCGTACTGTGCCAGCATGAGTCTGGTGCGTATCTTTGTCAAATAAATTTCATCGTAATGTGAGTTTATAGAAGCGGTGTCATGATGCGCTCAAATGTCGATCTATGGAGCGACGCGAGACATTTCATCCCTGGATGTGTTAGACAACCCAGCTAGCAATATGCCAGTGATAAGAGAGGAGCTAAATACTGAATCTGCTGAATGGATGGCGAAAATACTAGAAGCGTGCTATATCAATATCTCTGATGGATCCTTGCTGTTTCATATACAGCTCTACACTGCCTGCTGCTGCTTATAGTCTCGCTACACTCAACTTAACTTTGCTTCATTTACTAATGTCTTAGATTGACAATCTCATTATCTCCTGTCATAGATCTGATATTTTACTAAATGGACGCATGCTTGTAGATTTACTTTGCATATTTTTTATGAGGTTTTGTGCCATTTTGCTCGTCTGAACTTTTATTGTGCTCTCTCTGCGATCGTAGTTTCATTATCTTGCATTATCATTTTTCTTTTTCTTCCCTCATTGTTCGAATATCGCTTTTAGTACGGAAGATGCTTTCTTATCACTAGTGTCCTCGTTATTCGAACTCGTCTCGAACTTCGGCAACTGCGCTTGACGCAATATTTGGCGATCTTGTACTGGCGTGATGGCAAATGCGTGATGGAAACGGTCTGAATTACCACGATCTGTGGTGGTGGTTTCAATCAAATGGCAGTAACCGTGCCTGGCTGAACTGCCAGCAAGTGTCATAAGTGGCGTCTCCCTCGAGTATGTCCATGGCGACCTGCGGTTTACGAACCGTGCTGCCAACTGCGTTCTTCATCATTACACGCGAGTGCGGTCTATTGACAATTCACCGCTATTAGAATCACGCCTAATATCGGCCTGTCCGGCACTGGGCGTGGCTACAGCCTCTTTTTGCAATACAAACGATCTTTGGCTCGACAGTTTCCCCGGCAGCTGTCTCTGGCCGATCTGTTTAGTTTCATGCTCATGCTCGAAAGCATGCGTGTCTGTGATTCGGCAAATCGTCGCTTTTTGGCAACACCATGTTGGTGGCTGTTCTTCGCTTCTGACAACATGACCCGCTGTCGATCTTACATCATGTGATGCGTCTCAAGTATCTGTGTTCAAGATCGCGAGCGAACATTGGGCTCATGAAAGAAGGTGAAGAGAGCAGAGAAGAGACAGAAGAAGAGCGTCTTCGGGCATCGTCAGGTCGCAATCAGGTAATAAAGGCTGATGAGTACTGGTGTCGTTGATGATATGGTACATGATTGGAGCTCGGCGTCTTGATTCAAGTAACGAAATGTTTATCTCCATATTTTATACAACTGTGTCGGTACTGCACCATTTGATAGTTCGCGACCGCAAGTGCGATTTCAACCGCGATAGTCACCGACCAGTGCAACGCCAGAAAATGCACGAAGAATGTAACATGCGGCGCTGTGCGACGTTATAGAACTGCCCTGCGTGACCGTCATGTTTAACCGTCGCCAGATTACAGTGTATCGAAGGGGTATCGGTCGGAGACGTCAGCTCCTTCGCAGCCATGCCGCAATTGTTCAAATAAACAATACTTTGCATGGTGTACATCGTCGCCGCGGCGACCTCGGCAATAAATACGGGTGCTGTCGCGAAATGCCGAAAATCGAAGCAGTCTGACAACCTCCCCGCTGGTCGAATGACATGTACAACAAGAATAACGGCATGGATCTGGCCTATCTCTAGCTGGGCTTAGACGCGTGGTCAGTGGCGCTAAACGCTTCGCTGCGGCGGCGTATGTGGCCGGGTAACAGTGATTTATTGTTTACGTAGTCTATTTATCGGATGGGCGTGACGAATCGCTACGTGTATGCACCTGCGTGAACTCATCGATCTAAGAGACTCATCGATGCTGGCGCCGTATCGAAAATGCATCTGGCTGCAGAATGGCTGGCGCACGTGTGCGTACCGCAGCGACGTCTCGCGTCATGCAGTGATAATATGGACAATGTTTATTTATGTAGTGTTTGATGTCGATCTCCGCCTGTAGCGACGTGTTTAAGCAGTGAGGATCAGTCACGGCACCAGCAAGTGCTTCTGTGTATTTGCTGGTGGCAACGGCCAGTGTCAAATCGTGATGAACAACAGTTCATGTGTCGTATCAGTGGCATTTGCTACAATCAATGCTGTGGTGCCTAGGCCTCTGCAAAGGCAGCTTCAGCAACAGTGCTGCAGCGTACAACATGAGTAGCACTCGACACTCAGCAATACAAATGATATGGTATCGTGTGGATTGTGAGATTATTGAATACAGTACAACATATCATTTTATAACTTTTGCCAACAGTTATTATTTTCTATATGTTAATCCCCTAGTTGTAAGATGCAGACAAACTTGTTAGCTATTATCAATACGCGTGACGACTTTAATATTGCCCGCACAGGGCTTGAACAGGCATATCGCACATACGAACGTTCCTGTTGTCTATGCATCTTCTAGTCATCGCTGACTAAATAACCCATCGGCTGCTGTCACTAAATTTCGTGATTATTGTTTGGTTGTTTTAATCTTAGGAATAACATATTTCTATATTTTAGAAATACTTAGAATGGGAACTTTAAAAGATTTCTTTTCTTTGAGAAATTATCATCAAATAGCTTGTCATCAAAACATACTTTTCCGCCCTCATTAGCAATGATCTCAACGTGGTTCGAATCTTGTGTTTGTCAATTTTTCGGAATCTCATATGCTTATTACCTGTTTATTTATTATTGATGATATTCTTTGCTTCCGTTGATTTCTTTGAGATTCTTACAAAACTCTTTGTTCTTATCTCTCATAGACCAGATGTTCCATCGTACACAAATTAGCATTTACATTAAATCCATCTTCTCCGTGGTCTTCCTCTTCTCCTCTTTCCCGGGATGTCTCCTTCCATAATGTTCTTCTCCAACCTATCATGTCTCTCTTTATGTACAATTATCTGTTCTACTAACAGTATTTGAGAGAGTTGGCTAGTAAAGAAACATAACATCAATGAAATGAAATATTTCGGACACATCAAACGACATGAGTGCGCGAGAGAAGATAATTTGGAAGGAATGATGCCTGGAAGAAGAATAAGGAAGACCTAAACGATGGGTGCAGTGTCACTGAAAATCTAAAGAATGACTGCTGACGCCTGTCAGCTTTTGCCGACAAGTGTTTTTTCAGAACTGCTGTAATGGGGTAAAAGTTACGGAAAGTACAAGCTACTTGATGATGGTGATGATGAGATGGTCTCGGCGACTTCAACTATTGTCTCGAGTCTAACTGTTTTCAAGCTCTTCTGAGCATGCCATTGAGTCACTGAAGAAAACACAAGGAGACTCCCACCCCAGATACATCGCACAGTTACTGTCTTGAATAGTGAGACTGCCTGTAGTCATAGAAAGCTCATTAGTTCTCATCAAGTCTTTGGCTCATGGTTTGCAGCATTATTATAATATTATATTCTTATCTGCATTATACCCAGCTTTAAATAGAACATCCAGAAACATCAGTATTGAACTTCATCAGAAACAACAAATTAAATGGTTCGTACATAAGCAGATTACCAAACAGACAGTGCACTTCAAAAAGAGGAATGTTGCTCCGATACAATAGATACCAAACAGACGGTGCACTTCAAAGAGAAATGTTGCTCCGATACAATAGATACCAAACAAGACAGTGCACTTCAAAGAGAAATGTTGCTCAATACAATAGATGCAAACAGAACGGTGCACTTCAAGAAGAAATGTTGCTCGATACAATAATTAAACAGACAGTACACTTCAAGAAATGTTGCTCGTACAATAGATGACAGACAGTGCACTTCCAATATTTGCTCGATACAATAGATACCAGACGGTGCCTTCAAAGAGAAATATTTGCTCGATACAATAGATACCAAACAGACAGTGCGCTAAAAGTATTTGCTCATTTTAATAGATACCAAAACAGACGGAGTGCACTTCAAAGAGAAATGTTGCTCCAATACAATAGATACCAAACAGACAGTGCACTTCAAAGAAATGTTGCTCCGATACAATAGATGCAAACAGACAGTGCACTTCAAAGAAGCTGTTGCTCCGATACAATAGATACCATAGACGGTGCACTTCAAAAGAAATGTTGCTCGATACAATAGATACCAAACAGAACAGTGCACTTCAAAAGCGCTCCCGATACAATAGATACCAAACAGACAGTGCGCTAAGAAATGTTGCTCCGATACAATAGATACCAAACAGACAGTACTTAAAAGTATTGTTCCGATACAATGATACCAAACAGACAGTGCGCTTCAAAGAGAAGCATTATGGAGTAAGCAGACGGTGCACTTCAAGAAATGTTGCTCCGATACAATAGATACCAAACCAGAAATGTTGCTCCGATACAATAGATACAAACAGACGGTTGCACTTCAAGAAATGTTGCTCCGATACAATAGATGCAAACAGACAGTACACTTCAAAAGCTTGCTCGATACCACAATAGGTATTGCAAACAGACAGTGCACTTCAAAGAGAAATGTTGCTCCAATACAATAGATACCAAACAGACAGTGCACTTCAAAGAGAAATGTTGCTCCGACTAATGTTAAACAGACAGTGCACTTCAAAAGAGAAATGTTGCTCCGATACAATAGATGCAAACAGAACAGTGCGCTTCAAAGAAATGTTGCTCCGATACAGATACAAACAGACAGTGCCAAAAACTCCAATCCACAATAGATACCAAACAGACGTTTTCAAGAAATGTTGATCCGATACAATAGATACCAAACAGACAGGTGAGAAATGTTGCTCCGATACAATAGATACCAAACAGACAGTGCACTTCAAAGAGAAATGTTGCTCCGATACAATAGATACCAAACAGACAGTGCACTTAAAAGAGAAATGTTGCTCCGATACAATAGATACCAAACAGACAGTGCACTTCAATGTTGCTCCGATACAATAGATACCAAACAGACAGTGCACTTCGAGAAATGTTGCTCCGATACAATAGATACCAAGTAGTTAGTACACTTCAAAGAGAAATGTTGCTCCGATACAATAGATACCAAACAGACAGTGCACTTCAAAGAAAATGTTGCTCCGATACAATAAAATTACAAACAGACAGTGCACTTCAAATGTTGCTCCGATACAATAGATACCAAACGAACCTTATTGATACTTCAAAAATGTTGCTCCGATACAATGATACCAAACCAGACAGTGCACTTCAAAGAAAATGTTGCTCCGATACAATAGATACCAAACAGACAATTGCACTTCAAAGAAGAAATGTTGCTCCGATGCAATAGATGCAAACAGACAGTGCACTTCAAAGAAATGTTGCTCCGATACAATGGGTAAACAGACAGTACACTTCAAGAGAAATGTTGCTCCGATACAATAGATACCAAACAGACAGTGCACTTAAAAGAGAAATGTTGCTCCGATACAATAGATACCAAACAGACAGTGCACTTCAAAGAGAAATGTTGCTCCATTGGCCAAACAGACAGTACACTTCAAGAAAATGTTGCTCCGATACAATAGATACCAAACCAGACAGTGCTACTTCAGAAATGTTGTCGATACAATAGATACCAAACAGACAGTGCACTTCAAAGAAATGTTGCTCCGATACAATGACAAACAGACAGTGCATGAAATGTTGCTCCGATACAATAGATACCAAACAGACGGTGCACTTCAAAGAGAAATGTTGCTCGATACAATAGATACCAAACAGACAGTGCACTTCAAAGAGAAATGTTGCTCCGATACAATAGATACCAAACAGACAGTACACTTCAAAAATGTTGCTCCGATACAATAGATGCAAACAGACGAGGTGCGCTTCAAAGAAATGTTGCTCGATATCGATACAAGACGAAGTACACTTCAAAGAGAAATGTTGCTCCGATACAATAGATACCAAACAGACAGTGCATACAAAGAGAAATGTTGCTCCGATACAATAGATGCAAACAGACAGTGCACTTCAAAGCTGCTCCGATACGTAGATACCAAACAGACAGTGCACTTCAAGGGAAATGTTGCTCCCGATACAATAGATTACCAGTGCACTTCAAGAGAAATGTTGCTCGATACAATAGATACCAAACAGACAGTGCACTTCAGAAATGTTGCTCCGATACAATACCAAACCAGACAGTGCACTTCAAAGAGAAGCCCAATGAAACAGACAGTACACTTCAAAGAGAAATGTTGCTCCGATACAATAGATGCCAAACAGACAGTACGCTACAGAAATGTTGCTCCGATACAATAGATATAAACAGGCAATTGCACTTCAAAAGAAGTATTGCTCCATTTTAACAAACAGACAGTGCACTTCAAGAGAAATGTTGCTCCACATTAATAGATACCAAACAGACAGTACACTTCAAGAGAAATGTTGCTCGATACAATAGATACCAAACAGACAGTGCACTTCAAAGAGAAATGTTGCTCGATACAATAGATACCAAGCAGACAGTGCGCTTCAAGAAATGTTGCTCGATACAGCCAGATACCAAACAGACGATTGCACTTCAAAAATGTTGCTCCGATACAATAGATACCAAACAGACAATTTGTAAAGAAATGTTGCTCGATACAATAGATGCAAACAGACAGTACACTTCAAGAAATCAGTCCGATACAATAGATACCAAACAGAACAGTGCACTTCAAAGAGAAATGTTATAAATACAAAATATATACCAAACGAACCTTGGTAAAGAGAAATGTCCGGTAATAGATGCAAACAGACAGTGCATGAAATGTTGCTCGATACAATAGATACAAAGAAGTAAAGGCCGGCCACGCAAAAGTGGACCTCGAGATAACAGAGAAATTTTTGAAAGCCTCTGGGGACTCGTTCTAGAAATCTCTTCTATCTGACTGTGAGGAAAACAGAGTTGGGAAAATGAACAATTTATCTACGCTATCCTGGACAACTCGATCATCTTGCCATGGGACTGAATAGAGGATTTTTTCTCGTCTCGCTCAGTAAAGATAGTTTCCAGAGGGTTTCCCTGAAACCTGAACCTTAATCTCCCACTTAAATGCCAGCTTGGTATTCGTGATCGTGTTATCCACAAATCTGCATCTTCTCCTTAAAACAGTTGTTGCCGTAGTTGACCAGACATTTCTCCTGACAGCTTCACTTCTCCTGAGTCGTTCCCGTGTTCGTCTCGCAGACATCCTGACACCGATGCATTCAGCCCACGCTATTCTCATGTGGAGCATAGGGCCTCAACCGTTGTTTGTCACTTTTCCCGGTCTCTGTCTGTTTTCTTTATGGCATCATGACAGTCCAGCATCCCTCAGTTTAAGCTTAAATCTTGTCTGTTTAGGCTCACCTTTTCCGTTTTCTTGCAGGTTCCACTCAAGTGCAGATCTGGGCCTCTGAACTTTAAGGTCTATAACCTTAATGCTACGTGTGTCGTACCTAACACTTCCGTAGAGTATGTTCGACCCACTGATATTTTCTTGCTAGTCTGGGTCTCTAGCTTCGTGTCTGTTCTTAGATATAGGTCTGTGTTTCCAACTCCCATTCATACCATCTCGATCTGCCGAAAACATCTGTTGACAAGGTCTGAATCTTATTTAACTAATTCAGAACTCAGTGCTCAACCTTTTATGCTACATTTGTATTTAACTTAGTGACTCGCCACGTTTCCAGGCTAAGCAACCACATATTTCATTTGTGTGCTTGTTTAACTTGCGTTTCTGGGCTAAACAGCAACATATTTCACATTTGTATTTAACTTGTGCTTTACCACGTTTCTAGACTCACTTAACCTTATATTTCATTTATATTCAGCAGTAACCACACATTTCTTAATTTAAACAACCTTGTATATATTTCACATTTAGCAGTAACTTATATAAACAACAACACATATTTCACATTTGTATTAGCAGTAACTTGCCACATTTCTGAGCTAAACAACCTTACATATTTCACATTTGTATTTAACTTCAGTAACTTGCCACGTTGAGCTAAGCAACAACACATATTTCACATTTATGTAATTATTAGTAACTTGCCATTTACCAGGCTAAGCAACACATATTTCACATTTGTATTTAACTTGGTAACTTGCCACATTCTGAGCTAAACAGCAACTGTATTTCACATTTGTATTTAACTTGGTAACATATTCTGAGCTAAACAACAACACTTATTTCACATTGTATTCTTAGTAGCTTGCCACGTTTCTGAGCTAAACAACAACACATATTTCACATTGTATTTAGTAACTTGCCCGTTTTGAGCTAAACAACTTAACCTATTTCACATTTGTATTTAACTTTCTCTGATTTCATTTCCTTTCATTGATCCTCTCATTTCGTATCTTTGTCTCAGAGAGCCCAATATGTTTTGTGTCACGTAGTTTCTCCGACGCACGTCCTGAGCAATTTTTATGGGTATCACAGGTTACTAAAGTCGCTGCCCCTACTCGACCTCGCTGATAGAATCCAGAAGAGTGCAAGCACGACGTATGGTACAATAATTTCTCTAGCCACCTTATTTTATACAGCAAATAAAAATATGGCAAAATGTGCTGGAATAAAAAAAAATTATTAGTCAGGTTTATCCTTCCGGTAAACAAGCCATGTTGGCAAAAACAGACAGCAATGAAATTTGAAG
This sequence comes from Arion vulgaris, assembly GCA_020796225.1. Classification (NCBI taxonomy): domain Eukaryota; kingdom Metazoa; phylum Mollusca; class Gastropoda; order Stylommatophora; family Arionidae; genus Arion; species Arion vulgaris. The sequence goes on from JADZMA010000453.1 coordinate 25,310, forward strand.
ATGAATGGAGAGGTAATCTGTTTTTATATGTTTGTTTATATGACAATAAAGGGATCTCAAATTCCTGTCTTAATTGTTAGCCATATTGAATAACAAAAATAATGGGCAACAAATTGATGAATGGAACAAAACAGAAATTAAAAACAGAAAAACAAAACAAAGGAGAGATATTTTGTTTCTGTTCTGTTCCCTCGCTATAAATTCAAGCATAGTCTTCTTCTCCTTCTTCTTTTCGATCGCCTAATGTGGAATTCAGGCAGAGTCATGACCCTGGTATTGCGCTTCTACTGAGTTTGCGTGAAGGACCTGCTTATCGTCAGCAAAAGTGAACGCCACCTTCCCGAAATTGCACAAAAGCGGAAATCGCAACGAAGCAGTGATCTCCAGGTCGCGAAATTATTCAATTGTGAACAGAGGCATTTCAGTCGGATTCGAACCCATTCCGAACGCAAAGCAGAATAAGAAGCTGTCAAAACAACAAATGGCTCGTTCGGTCACATAAGCATATAACCAACAGTAAAAGGAAAAAAAGACCAGCCACTCAAAGGTGGACCAAAGAAAGATAACGGAGGCGACGAAGACACTGTTATGAAGCGTACACAAGGGCTCGTTCTAGGAAATCTCTTCTTATACGGCATGTAGAATAGGATTGAAGAAAAAGAAAAAATAAGACTGGCTAAAAACTACTCACATTCTAACCCGCATGTATTATCAAAGAAGCAAGAATAATATACCGACCTACAAGGCGGCGATGCGACTGATGAAGGACCTGAAACCACATAATAAACAAAAGCGCGAAATGGATATGCTGGCCTATTTGTAGACGCATAACTGGCACAACGTACAATCGCACTTAGGCTCAGATCACGCCACAAATCACACCGGTAATTAACAAGTGGTCGTGGAACATTCGAAGAAGAAGAAGAATGATCTCTAACCAAATGAAAATACTCCTCCCAAATTATTCATATGAAATAATCAACAGCTTTTTTTGTAAACAGACATAACAATGGGATAACTATTCTGTCGGCAAGAAATTAGTCATCAAGCAATGTCTCACATTATTATAGAAACAAAAACCCTTCAAAACAAGTCTTTTGTTTGATGAACAATAATATTCAATCTATGTCTATTGTATGTTTCTTCATACCAGATGTTTGTGTGACTCAAATCTCTGTGGACGGCGATGGGTTAAGGCGTGTGGGAGGAGGGGATTTCTATCTGTTGCCTCTTCTTTGTTATTAATTGTCTTTCCAAATCTCCTGTTGTATATTCCTAGCCCTGCATACTATTTGTCTTTGAAGAAGTGCCCTATCTTCTCTTTCTCTGCATTGTCTTTCTAGGTACCCTATCTTCTCTTCTCTTCTACTATTTATCTTTCTGCATCCGTGTGCGACGTCAAGCGATCTATCAGTCTCTCATGTGTTCTTGCTCTCTGTGGCGTAAGTGCTCGTCTTTTATTCAAAGATACTTGGTTCGTTTCCCAGTGGAGAATATTTTGGGATATTTTTCCAGAGATCCTGATTTCATTGTAGTTGAGAGCGAGAGTTCTAATTCTATCGGAGACGGACGATGAAACGAAGTACCATGTTCAGATCAAACACATAAAAAAGTCTTTGACAGTGGTCATTCGACAAAAGTAGGCTGGATAGCTGCTGTCAGGTAAATACAATTTCTACAAATTCAGCAATCTTCAACGATTGCATCAGGACCCTCGCTGTGCTCATGGGTTCCGTACTCTGCTGATGGAGCCTTCGTAACGAAATATATAGAAGCACACATGGTTACTCACCGAAGGGCAATGATGAAGATTATATCAATCAATCAAAATCCAATCAGTTTACCTGACTATTCCAGTTCTCTAACTGAAAATGATGGCATATCCACCATAGGACTTGTATCAACCACAGTAAATAGTCATCAATTTTTCTAGACACCACTTACGTTCAGTAGTTTGTCATTGCTTTTGAACGTTGAGGTCTATTTTTATCTTCGTAAAAAAACCAAGGGAACTCATTTGCTTTTAAACTTGCCTTCCCACCCCCCACCCCACCGCTGAGGTTCAACCATATTCGCAGGTTTGATTGAGCTCACTACCGCTTATGCTACAGACGCCCACCTTACTGCAGATGTCTAACTTTACTCGACAACATTTCATGAAACATCTCGGTCTAAACTAAAAGTGCTGATGTGCACGCTAATTTATTGACAAACAAATGTATATGCAAACTCATGTTGGCAAGAATCGCGGCTGGAATCTGATAGTAAAACCGAAAAAAACGTTACGGCTTCTGTAGAAACTTTAATTTCGTATTTATTTCTGAACTCCATATTCGATTGCCTCAACTTTCTTCGTGATTAATTTGAACAGCTGACCAAGAATTCTTGTAGATGTATTACAAGCTTGAAGGTGGCTTCTGCTTCTTCTTCTGTTACCATTTGTTTCTTTATAGAAGTGTTGTCGATTGTATTGCGTTATTTGTTTTTTTCATAGATTTTCATTTAAGGGCAGTTGGGAACTTGTTAACGTTCCACCGTGTGCTGAAGTGAATTTGATCAATTCTCTTGTATCCTTTACTTGATGAAGGCATTTTGGTCAAAACATTGCTGTGTATTGTTTTATATTTTGTAAGCTCTACCAATACTTTCTTTTATATAAAAGTATTGAGGAAGGGAGTAGTATAATGATCTTGTGTATCTTGTTCTAATGCACTTTGTAGCGTTATTCATTTTCTTAAGACATGCAGGTTGTCTTCATGGTATTATAATTCCTTACACTACTGTAGGGCTCGTGATGAACGACACAGGGCATTCTTGTCATGTGTACACACCATTTAATCTATTATTCTTTGTCCATTGCAATGCGTTTCATCAGTCTTCTTCGTTCTTCATTTGGTGTGTCTCTTATTGTTATTTCTGCAGCTCTTCTAAGGCATCTCATTTCCGTCGTTATGATTTTCCGCTCATTGCTGATGTTATTGGCCATGTTGACGCAACATGTAGTGTTGGCCGAAAAATCGTTCTTATAAGATTTGCTTTAGTTTTATGGCGATATCTCTTTATCAGTAACGATGGTGTGCTATCGATACCTGGTTAGCCTTTGTGCATCGATTGCTGATAACGTCTGCAATTAAAATTTCCCCTTAGTATTAGAAAATTATTTATAATGATTCCAAATATATGCTATTATCTTTATATGCATTAAAGTTTATGTCAGCAGGAAATGTGTGATCATGACTCAACATACCTGGTCGGAGCCTCGTGATGGCTTGTGCTTCGAACAGTGTATCCCAAAGCACACGACCAAGGACACATTGACTTGAGTAATCTTGCCACTAAAATGCAAATATTATAAATCATCATGGTAGTCATTGGCAGAGTGTTCACTCTTTGCAGCATTCTAGTGTTGTCTGCGCTACAGGCAGGTCAATTGGCATGTGTTTTACTGTGACCTTCCTAGAGTTGTGCTTGTCTCATAACACAGATGGTCAATTGGCATGAATGCTACTGTGACAACTTCTGAGTTTGCACTTGTGCATTCGTCTCTCTTGTCTTTCAGCTCGGGCACGGTCTTGGAACTGTTGGTTTCCATCTTGTTTCAGGCCAAAAACGAGGATAAAATGTTCTCTTTTATGTCTAGCCTGGTGAATGATGTAGAATGTGTCTTACCCATTTTGTAATCCCTCTACCCTACCGTTTCGTAGAAAGGAAAGACAAAGTTCATACATTTGGAAACACACAGAGGATGCCAGTAAATGGAAATGGAATACACACAACCACAAATGTCAATGGTCCCTCCCACAGATTTAGTTAATTTTGCCCTTATAGGTCTTCTACATAACCGTGTTGACCCATTTGCCAACATTGTCATGAAGTCAAGAGCTGGTTGTATGTAACTAGTATTGAACCCATGTCGCCATGAAAGCAGGTCACGAAGTTTGATTTGGCAGATATTCCATTTGATAGAAAAAGCAAGAAATATCAAGGTGGTTTGACTCAAATACAAGTTATGAGCATTAGTCTGATTGCCAGATTAATAGTGTCTGCCTGTGCAGCTGGATTATACAGGTGTCCTTAGAGTACCATTTGTAGTTGTGTGGTTAACGAAGAACATTTATATGGATTACAGTAGAATGTCATGAGATCTTTTTTTCCATCAGCGACAGATTGAGAAGGCATGGTTGGTATACATTTTAGACAATGACAGAAGAATATCGATGATCAAAAGTAAGGTCTTTTCAGAAGGTAGCAGATGTGGGAAATGGTCATTGAACAAAGTTTTGGAATAGTAAAATAATAGAATATTCTTATATATAGACGATGTTTAAGAAGAGGGATAATAGTGCAGATAGAGCCAAATGAGAACAGCTTGTGGGGTAACTAGAATAAAAATGAAGACTAGACACAGAACAGCTAAAGTACAGCACTGTTAGGCAAAAAAAAGTTATGCAGGAAAGCAAGCGAAGAGGCTTCGTGAAGATATAACTATTGGAGTTATAATTTATCAGAGTTAATTGAAGAGAACACCACATACTTTCAGAAGAGAGAGCAGATTTGGCTGTGAGTATAAATATTGTTAATGATTTAGTTTTTCTTCTTCAAATAGTCATGCTATGGTACTCAAACATATATCACCTGATACTGCCATAAATATATACCTTATTAATGTATTCCACATTAATGTCTTTTACTATAACAATGGACCAACAGATCAATGAAACGAAAAGAGGTCGTTGTCTTGAAGAGCATTTGAAGGCGAAACATATTATCATATTATGTCAGATTTGAATTACTTTCAAACTTTAAAGACAAATTTTGAAAAAAACAACATTAAAGTCCCTGTTACTGCTCATGCAACTATCAATCATGCTCTTGAGGCTAGTTATCAAATTTCCCTTGCCGCTAAATGGAAAAATCAAACTATAGAATTTAATCAAACCATCAATATCATCATTTCTTAAAACGGTTCTGGAAAAAGTGGCTTGAAATTGAAAGCTATGCCACTCAGTAACAATTCTGAAATAGCAATAGAATAGACAGAAATCAGTGAGGATATTAGGAAATACAACCTGTTGAAAAGCTGGAAACAAGAAAATTATCAGTGCAAATGGATGAATCAACTTTTTGAGAGACCAGTGTTGATAGTAGTATTGATAACACATGAATATATTGATAATGGGGATTTTGCTAGAAAATATTTGTTCTGTAAAATCATTAGAAAGCACCCCTACACCTCCAAAAGTGTATATAAGTTAAGAAATTATATATGTCATATACCAACAAAAATATATCTTGTGTCATAGATGTACTAATATGATAGGCAAGAAAAATGGCTGCTTAAAATTGCTGAAAGATGAGAATCCAGAAATGCTTTTTGTGCAGTGAGGTCAAAAGTAACAAGCCAGATGTCAGCAGGAAGGCACCGAAGGTGCGGACTCAATTCCAACCAAATTACAAGAAGGAGGGACCACGCTGATGCTAAAATTGACAGAGTTATTTACATCCATTTGGTGTAACAGACGGCCACAGGAATTAAAGGATGCCACTGTCCCTGTGGAAAGGAAACGCCAGGCCTGCGATAACTACAGGGGGATCTCTCACATATCAATCGCTGGCAAAATACTGGCCAGAGTCCTTCTCAATTGATTAATCGATCACCTGGAACAGGACTTACTCCCTGAGACCCAATGTGGCTTCAAGAGCAGTCATTGGGGTAACAGGTATGATATGTGCTGCTCGCCAACTACAGGAGAAATACCAAGAGCAGCACCGTAAGCCTCTATATGGTCTTTGTCGATCGACAAAGGCTTTGATTAACAGGAGGGTCTATGGAAGATCATGGAAAGAAATTTGGATGCCAAGAAATGCATCAAGATCGTCAACAGTTCTGAGCATGATGGCACGTGTACTTGACGAAGGAGCTGTCCGGAAACCTTCCATGTCACCAACGGCGTCAAACAGGGCTGTGTACTGGCCCAACACTCTTCAGCATGATGTTTGCTGCCATGCTCACGGATGTCTTTTGGGAGAGGCGACGAACATGGGGTAAAGATTAGATACAGGACAGACGGTAACCTATTCAATCTTCGGAGGTTAAAATCATTCACCAAGGTAAAAGAATCAACTATCTCAAACCTGTTGTTTGTAGTGACTGTGCCCTCACTACCAACTGCTGAGGAAGAAATGCAGACTTACATGGACAGTTCTCAGTAGGTTTGGCCTCTACGTAACACCAAAAAACAGGAGTCATGTTCCAGAGAACAGTATTACGATCAGTCATCAACATTAAACACCAGCGTCTCAGTCAACGGACAACTTTGCTTGTAGCCTCCTATCCAGATCCGCAGGCATAGATTCTGAGTCCACAATAGGATATCCAAAGCCAGTGCTGCGTTCCTGAAGGTTACACATGTACTGTGTAGAACGGAAGGATAAGCATAGTCACAAAGCTGAAAGTATGAGCCACCATAGTGCTAACCACGCTGCTGTATAAGCAGAGACATGGACAGTGAACCACGCAAGAAAATTAAACCATTTCCACAAGCTGTATCTACATAGAATACTAAAAACTGGCAGGACAAAATTCCAGACAGCAGAAGTCCTCACAGAGCAAGTCCCAGCGTCAACACCCTGTTGCAGAGGCCCAACTGAGATAGGTCTGTACGTTAACTCGAATGCCTGATAAACGCATCCCAAACAGTTATGGCGAGCTTGAAGAAGGGCAGACGTTTATTCGTGGACAAGAAAAAACGCTTTAAAGACACTCTTAAAGTGTCTCTGAAATGCTTCGATATAGACAATACGTGCACCAGAATCCCTTGCGCAAGATCGCCAAATGTGGCGCTGTAACTTAACAAGAGGAACCGAATAGCTGAAGTCATTGTTGAGTCTGAAGCGAGCAGCGCGAAAAGACGGAAGCACACAATACGCACATGTCTAACCTTGATCATATATGCCCCACCTGCGGTCAGGATTCTGTTCTAGGATTGGACTCTGATCGCACACACGCAGAAGTGCAACAGTGCATCCTGAGATTATTGTCATCATCGCTTACATGGACAGCTATTATATTAACAGGGAAAATTTGGTAGCTAAAAATATTTCACCTGTTCTAAAATTCAGTTATAAGTATATAATGCTATTAAATTTTATTAAATGTGAAGCGTCTCTTCATACTGTACATGAAGAACCAAATGCAGATCATGTGAGACTTTTACTTCACACTGAAGTAAGATGGCTCTTGAAAGGGCTAACCCTTAATGTTATGGAACTATTTGATACTCTTTAAAGCGATTTGATACTCTTTAGAAGTGATTTTTCAATCGACAAGCCTGAAATAAAATTATCTGTTAACGGTCGATAATGCAAGCATTTGTGTTAAGCCGATATCTTTGAATGAAAAACAAAATATATTAAATAACCACCTTTAAGGAAGAATAAAGCTCTTGTTGATGGAAAGCTAAGATATTTGGTTTTATTACCTTTATTAGACTATATCAGAAATATATTTGCAGCAAACATTTTGAAAGTTTTCATTGGCTCCAGAAATGTGAAGTGACTGATACCGCTATACTGATACTTGTTATTGTCGATCTCTGATACATCCGGCTGATTTAAGATTTTCTGATTTGAAACAAATTGATTACAGTGTGTGATGGTTGTCTGTTCAAATATACAGTATCAGAACTCGCAGACATGCAAAATGATAGATCAGTTAAAACTTCATTTAATATAAAAGGAGCGACGGCATGACTTTGTGAAGAAATCAAATATACAAATTCAAGCAAATGTGCAAGAAAACTTATTACCATTTCTATCTTCATATTTAACTGAATGTGTGATTTGTGCCTTAACTGAGTTGCTAAAAAAAAGAAATTGGTTGAATATAACACAATGGGAGACTTGAGACTGAAGCTAACTAAATTGGAACCTAACATGGAGTCGATTTCCGGTCGCCAACATGTCGGGTGGGAAAATTCCTAACGGATAAACTGTGCGTGATTTCTTGTGATTGCGGTGTGATTTACGCGGTTTCTGGCTACTAAAGGCGGATAAAACGTGTTGATTGATATCCGTGTTTGTATGTGGTCAGGCAAACGCCTGACCGTACGGTTATAATGACAGCCCCTGAGCGCCGGCGCCGTATTGGAGAATAGCGTAACCTATTATCGATGATGGCTGCTGGCGATGGGCTAAGTAAGTCGCTCTGCATCTTGTAGGTTAATAAATTAAGGCTAAAGGTGGGCAGCTGACAGAAACGCCGCAGAAGACGTTGAGTGCAGCGCAATTCATTTTACGACGACATCGACTAGTACGCAAAAGTAGTCAGCCGGAGTCTCGACAGACGGCAGGAATGATCCCTTATGATCAGGGGACAGTTAGCAGGTTAAACACTGAGTGACAAATCACAGAACATTCCAGCATTACATGCAGTGGAATGCAGAGGGAGTAAAGAAAGGTCCCATTAACAAATATCTACAACAGAACAGCTTAGCATGCATGCAAGAGACGCACCTAAACTCTCAACCTGAATTTTCCATTAGAGGATAATCGAACCTTCCGATTAGACAGGGAAGGACGCAAAGGTGGAGTCGCCCGAAATAGAATTGCATCAGAAATAACAGTATGTGCTAGTAGACAGTCAAGTGCCTGTAACTGATTACAGGGAGCACCCGGATCTATAACATCTACTACCCTCCAAACAAAGACTTAGTACTGGAGAACATGAACACCTTACCAACAAACTGCATAGTAGTGAGGAGACTTTAATAGTCCTCAAGCAGTGGGATACAAATAACAGTGATGAGGTGGAGACTGGAGATAGACAGCAACCTACATGGTAATCAACAATGCTGAGGATAAACCTAGTTACTACTCCAGAACCTGGAAAACCACCCACACCAGACCTGGCCCCAGCACAGGTGACATCCACCACAAAATTAATGGTGCTGGACCAACTCGCGAGTGATCACAGACCGACTGGCCGTAAATGTTGCATACTCCCCACAGCAGCAAAGCTGCTACCAAGATGAACTACAAACAGAGCAGACTGGAAATTTGCACTCTGACAGACCTATACTGTGAACCACAACATACACTGCAAGAATATGCTAAAAGCTGGGGTTACAGACTTCAACAAAACCCTCAAAAGCAGCCACCAGTCCATCACGAGACCAAGCAGCCCGGTGACGGACGAATTAGAACAGAGTAGAACTGTGAAAGCAAGAAACATTGCAGAAATAGAAAGAACAACAAGCAAACATTAAGCCAAAGCCCTCGGCAAGATACAAACGAACGCTAAGCTTGAAAATGCTAGAAACAGATGGATAGAAAAAACACAAAGCCTTAACCTAGACAGAGATGGAAATAAGTTGTGGAAAACTAGCCAGGCACTAAACCAAGAAAATAAATACAAGCACACACAATCACCATCAAACAGAATGATGAACAATATCCTTGAGCACTTTACACAAGTAAATGCTTATAGATATTCGA
>JADZMA010000454.1:0-34795 GCA_020796225.1 Arion vulgaris
TTTATAAATATGAGGCCTTGAAATTGTCCTCAGCAACACAGAGGCTGGCCCCCCTTTTTAAGTGTCACAGCCAGGCAAGACCAACAGAAACGACTACAGAAATTGGCAGAGCTTGTTCTCCCAGAGTGACAACGTGGTTAAAAAGAAAAATTGACCAAAGCGGGGGTTTTTGTGTCGGGAGTAACACATCAACAAATATCATTAAATGGTAACCATCTAACACCAGTTAAAAAATATTACTATCTTGGGCATGTCACTGCCAGCTTTTCTCTTGATGAAGAAATCAACGCTCAAATGAAGATTCAAATGTCGAATAACAGGCCTGTGAAATTTAAACTTTTACTATATGGCCAGAAACATGGACAAGCCTACTCAAGGCACGACAGGAGACTTAACATCTTTCATCTTGATGTCTCTGCAAGATTATGAACATCAGCTGGTATGACAAGATAACCAACTCTGAGCTTGCCTTTCATCATGGGCATGCTCAGCAGTAGAAGAAGATGGTTAGGGCATGTGAGAAGAATCAAAATTCCCATCCAAAACAAATGTTGTTCTGTGAACTTTCGGGGGAGGAAGAGGCACCAGAAGACCCTCGCTCAGATTAAGGATTCTGAAAGGGCCCCTAATGAAGAACTTTTCTATCGGTAGCAAATGGGAAAAACTAGCTGATGACAGGTTGTGTAGAAACCCAATATTTCATGAGGGCATCTTTGAAAGAGACCTAAATTAACTAAAAGACAAGATAGTAAACAGAAAATCAGAAGTTGCCCGAAAAACCCGCCAATTGACTGTCTGTAAGAAGAAATAGGCAATATTGTACTCACTATTATACTTAACTATATTATAGACTTTATTTATTCATTCATTTGCCCCTTTGTCTCAGGTTTTGTGTTATAGTTTGTTCTGTGCTGAATCCGTTCTTGTGACTGTAATGGCCTATTCTGGAGTGGCAATCCTTACCCAGTTTGCAGGAAAAACTGAGCTGATACATAGGATATTTTTTCTTCCCTCTGTGCTCTCTTTGCCTTCATATGTGATTTTTTTTTGAGCCGCCTCCCCTGCCGTTTCCCCATGCTTGTCTGTCTTTGACCAATGTTCTTTGTCTAGCCGATGAAGTTAGATCCGCTTGCGTGTCAATGAAGCATAATAATGGCGTCCATCAGAATATTGGGGTTCTATCCGGCCCTATGGCCACCCAGCCATCTCAGATGTCACTGACTCACAAGGGGTACATACTTGGTCCAACTGTCCAAATTTCTATATTGGAAATATGGTCCTGCCATCGGATGTTATATATTCGTCTGAGAACACTTGTGGAACATGTGAGCTATTCTTGTCGGGCATATGTGGTCCACATCTCCTACTATACAGCAAGTGCTGAGAATACATGCCTTATATACTTGTGTCTTGGTGTTCTGTGTGAGTGCACTATTTTCCCATACATCTGTTCATTGAACATAGCAGTGGATGCCTTCCCAATGCGTGACAATTTCATCATCAAGGAGTGGTTGCTACTGATAAGAGCCAAGGTATGTAAATGTTGACTACTTCCAGCATATGACTGCCAATGTTAATAGATGGGGCTATCCTGGAGCATGATTTTTGTTTTTTCTTCAGGCTGGTGGTCAGGTCAATTCATTGGATGATCAACAAATCTGTACATGGGGTGTTGTAGCCCTTTCTCTGAATGTGGATGTTAATGCTGCATCATCGACAAACAGAAGTTCCCTAATGGTGATTCTTTGGTCTCTCTTTAAATCATGCCATGTTGAAAAATTTTTCCCATCTGATCTTGTGGGGAAAAATATACCTTCTTCAGCTAATTCAAAGCATGGGAGAAAGCAGGAGAAAAATGTCCCAAAGGTGTGCTTGAGTACAAACCCCTGCTTGGCCGCTGTTGATAGTAAAAGCGTTGGAGGAGCCCATCAAACATTACTGTACCCTTTTATTTATTATGGAATGATGTTATGATTTAAAGCAGTGTGAGGGCTCCCGATTTTTCCAAAAGCTTGAAGAGGCCAACTCTACTCGGGCATTCTTTGTTTGTGACAAATCTCCGGCAGTTGTCTCAAGGAGAATAACATGTAGATGGTGGATCTGTTGGATCTAAATCCACATTGTGACTGTGGTACTGGTTTCTATTTTTGTAACTTTTAATCACATCTTGAGCAGAGACTACTTGCCATTTTGTTCGATCGACTGGTAATGTCAGTGGTAAAATTCGGACTCGGAATTCTTACGATATCAAGATCACAATGTGAAGGGCTTCGCCCGGGTTCAGAATGAAGGTATGCTTATAGTTCTGGGCTGCACTAGAGATACCCCATTGTGAAGGGAGATAATGTTTGGGCCTTCTGTCACTATCTCCCGTCATGCAATCGCCCAAACAAGGCATATATCGGGTTACTTGGAAAAGAGACATCCATACCGAACACTAAGTGTTAAGTGCGAAATCAGCGGGGCATTGTGGATGGCCCGGGCTGAAGAACAATTGGCCAGGTGACTATGGTTGCGACCTACCAAAGGGAAGAATGGATCCCAACAGATGGTGGCATGATGAACTATCTCAACGTTATCATTACTCTTGGAAGAATGTAGGGTTGGGGCAACATGAAGGCTGATCTCGAGTTAAGCGGCTGATGAAGATAATGCAAGGATGATGATGTTGTTGTATATACTGATGGGTCGGTTCAGCGTGGTGGAAACCCGGCGGGGGTTTCTTGGCTTTTTGCATGGTAGGGTTGTTGCAGAGAGCAAAAGTGGGGCATACAGGACAACTACTTCTAGTATGAGGATGGAGGTTGAGGCCGTTACTGCTCCCCTCCATTGGATTTCTGGGACTTCATTTACTGGGGCAGTTGTTGTCTCTGACTCTCAGTCGATGCTTCACAAGGCCCTAGAAGGGCAGGTTTGGTTGAGTGGATGTGGTCTATAGAGTTTCTAACCTCCAGCGGTTTCGTGGATATACTGTCCTGGGCATGGGTTTACGGTAATGAGAGGCGGACAGGCTTGCATCAACAGCATCGATTGTTGGGGAGTTGAAGATGGATAAGGGATATTCTTCAGTCTCTTCGCGACTCTCTATTGGATGAGGACACTAAAATCGATGTTGAATCGTTCAGCGATTTAACAGTTTGAGTTACCGTTGTTCAAGTCGAACTGGATGCCTGAGAGGCAGAGTGAGAGGTGTGTTTAATCAGCGAGCCACAGGAACCATCAGTATGCATTACTTCATTAATCCCGTCATGCCTAGTGAAAATGGGTTTGAAAGGACTTCTTGCTCTCCTGTCGGGTGCCCTTGAGAGCCCCAGTCGAGATCGGTGTCAGTTCCTCTTCCATCATCCCCTCCATGTTGTCCGTGGTCTCCCTTTTCTTTCTCTTTCCTTCGTTGTCCAAGTGAGGGCTACCCTTGCAGGCATTTCTTGTCTCATTCTCATAACATGTCCGACCCATTTCCATCTTCTTTTTTTTAGGTATAATTCATTGCCTCTTGTCTTGTATCTTGGGTAGTTGGTTAGGGATATTTTACTGGCCAAAAGATTCCCAAGATTCTGAAGACAAGAGTGGTGGAAAAACTGACAGCCTGCTAGTATCTCCTTTGGTCATCCTCCAACATTCTGATCCGTGAAAAAAAACTGGCAAAAAAATGCTTTATAGAGTTTAAGCTTTGTGGTCTATTGTAGATTTTGGACTTCCATACTGGTTTCATTCTGGCAAAGCGGTTCTGGCCTTACTTAGACGTGATTTTATATCTTCCTCTGTCCACCATTTAGTGTCAGTCCTTTCCTAAGATATTTTAAACTGCTCAACCCTTTCCAGTGTTTCATTTTCTTTACCGGGTTTTTGGATTTTACTGTTTGTCATAATTTTTTTTTCCTGTGTTTGTTTTGAGGCATCAGTATGCATACTCTTCGATATCTGTTGGGGGAGACTTGAGCACCTATGGGTCTGCCGAGTGCAAACGTCAGTTTAGTAACCAATAACCAATAACAATGAGGGCAGACCTTCCCCGATTGAGCAACGAGATCGAGGGGGAGTCAATAAGTAAACCACAAATGGCTGTAGAAAAATAACTAAACATATAAAAACTCGAACAGTTTATTTTATATATACATTGTTCCTTTATTTCTCAACATAATTTCCACCAACATTGATCCACTTATCCCATCGTTTTATCAGTCTCCCAAACGGCTGCATAGAACTGCGGGCTCTGTTTTCTAAACCACGTTTCCACTTCACATTCAACCAGTCATTCACGAATCTCCCAAGGTGGGTTTCAGTGGACCCAAAAAGATAGAAATAGCTAGGGCTAAGTCGGGACTGGTGGATGGATGTGGATGTTCAGAACTTCCACCTTAGTTGGTTAATTTCTCCTGGGGTTAATCAGCATATGTGGTCTGGCATTGTCATGAAGAACAACCTCCTCTGTCAGCAACCCCGGACGTTTTTTGAATTACACCATGAAGCATCGATAGAACTTCACGTCGATTCGGAATTCACATTGTCACCTTTCTTCATGAAATTGGTTAAAACACTCTCTGACAATCCCAGAACACCCTCAACATAACCTTCCCTGCTGATGGCGTAACCTTGAATTTTTGGACACAAGGCAAAGAAGGATGTTTCCCCCTGCATTGAACAACGCTTTGATTCGGCTGGGTGATGCACCCATGATTTATCCACAGTAACAATCTGTTCAGCACTCTTCTCCTTCATCTTCGTGCGACAGAGATGATGCAAGGACAGGCCAAATCGGTTCATTTGTGTTCCTCTTTCAATTGTCTGGGTACCCACCTTGAGCACACTTTCTTAAATTTCAATCGATCATGCATTATGCTGTATGCTGAACCATTGAGCACCTATTGCAGATGCTACAGAGTCTATCGTTACTCGTCTGTCACCTCTAATCATCTCCCCCACCCGTTGCACTGATGCTTCTGTTGCAATCTCAACAGGGCGACCAGATCGGATTTCATCAACAATTTTAGAGCGTCCTTGAAAAATTTTTCTACAACTATCACCATTTTCGGACAAACATTTGTCAGCATAAACAGGAAGCATTTCTATGAAAATTTCCCTTCGAGGCAGTCCTTTGCCCACAAAACGCACAACAGCCCCGTTGCTCTTTGGTTGTACTCTCCGTAAGTACAGTGCCCTTTTGTTTATCGCTGCACATGGACACATGCCACCTGGCGAACAGGAATATAAAGTTGGATGTTGCTGTCACTGATCACTTTTAGAAAACACCAACTACATTTACCTACCCTCTCACATAACTTTGTGGCTTATTTGGGCTTCCCTCGTACCATGGTAAATTTTTACCGTAACAATGTCACCTTTATTTTTGTATAAGGTGATGATGTTTGCATCCCTCATGTCCCGAGAAATTCTCCCAGCATAAGCACAATAATTCATGTAGACTGGTCAGGGGCAGTGTTGCAAATGTAAATCGGGTTAGTGCCCGGAATTTTAGTTTAAAAGTGCTAGAAAGTGCTAGAAATATTTTTTTAATGCTAGAAAAGTGCCAAAAAAATTTTTTGTACAATGTGCTGTATTAATTACAGATCAAAAAGTCAGACTGCACATCTTCTACGGCCATTTGAGCAATCGGAATGCACATCATCTGAAGTTTTTTTGGGGGTCATATGACTCTAGGGTTGCCAAATGTAAATCGGTTTTTGCTAGATTTTAGGGGTGGAAAAGTGCTAGAAAATGCTAGAAATATTTTTAATGCTAGAAAAATGTCAAAAAACAGTTTATTCCCAATTGTGTTGTTTAATTACAGCTCGAATAGTATTCCATCGAAATTTGAGAAGTCAGACTGCACATCTTCTGAAGTTTTGTTGGGTCATATGAGTCCATTGTTCCAATTTTGACGGTGACATCTTTAGGTAATTTAAAGTTTTTGCAGCATTTATTATGCCTCTTTAATCCATATTTTACTGCAAGAATTGCTGAAAGCATGGCAGCTCATTTTTTTATTTTATTTTCCGACATTCATGCTGCTGAAAAACCCGTTCCACTTCAGCATTAAATTTGGTAAAATTAATAAATTTAGGGCAAAAGTTGCAATGTCTTTGAAGGTTACCTCCGAAGAATCTGTATAATTGAAAACTCAGCCCAAAATGTCTCAGTGGTTGCAATATCAGTCCATGTAACTAAATGTATAATGTTGTACTGAATCTCAATTGATGATTTCATTTCTTCATTTAAGTAAAATAATTCCAGAAGGGGAATAATATTTTTCTTAAAATGTGTCAATGTATTTTCATGAAATAAGCTATATTCTTCAAAATATCAATGTTTTCTGGCAGACATTATGAAGCTCTTTGTACAGGCTAATCAAAAGTTTTGTGCCCTTTTAGGATGTGAGTTACTTGAAAGATTGAATTTGTTGGCTAATTATCAATTCCCAAGTCTTTTCTCAAATCTAGAACCCAGCTGTGGATTTGGATCCAGAAATTCATCAATGTTGCTTGTTGGCAGTACTAACATGTTAGCAATAGATGTAATAAGAAGAGATCAGAAAACAATTTTGTTTTATCAGCAGTATTTGATTCAAAAGTTTGTTCACTTCTTGAACATGTTTTAATTGGATCAAAAATAATATAAATAACTCATTCTGAGGGTCACAATACATTTCATACAGTAAAGTGGCGATGTAACATTTTCATTAGAACTTGCTATGAAAATGAGTCTGCAATTCATTCATTGGCAAAATTCTGCTGATTGCTGGTTCAATTGCTAAACCTGGTTGCACAAGAATTTAAGATCTTCAGTGGTTCCCATTATCATTAATGCTCTGTAAAGTTGACTGTAAATTTGTCTCAGTGAACTCTTAGAAACCATTTATAAGTCTCCTTACTTAAGTTTATTGGCATGATACAGCACAAGCATGGGACACTGATAATTGTAGGAGTGACATACATATTTAAATAAGATTAATCCGGGAATTTCCCTTCCTTCAACTTCTTGAAACGTTATTTGTCCCTACCATGACACTGGCGTTGTCAGTGCCAATAAGAAGTTTTTTCATGTTTAATTTCTTTTCATCTAATTCATTCTTGACTGCATTTACAATGACATCTGCATTACATTTGTCTAGTAACACCATATTAAGATATGTATGAATTACTTTCTTGTGGGGTTTCACTGTAATAAATTACAACAATCCAATAACTTGTCTACAGTGATGCAGTTGATTCATCAGTACTAAACAAAATTTTTCCCTTGCCCAAGATCAGTAGTCAAATCTTTCTTGAAGAAAGACAATGATATTTTTTACAATTTCCCACTTTTCGATGCACCCTAACTTTTTTTACCATTTCACTTCCGATTGGTATTTTTGCACAAGTCTACCAAGTGATCAAAAGAATTGAATGATGAATGACAGCAAATAAACATTGCTAAATTGGCCTCAAGTCTAGATATCTTATCATCTTTCTTCCAACGAAACATAAGAAACACTTTGACATGGACTAGCAAGTTTATGTTTCTTTGTTTCCAATGTCTTCTAAAAATATTTGCTAAAAAGTCATGTCTACAATACTCCAAAAGACTTTAGATGAATCAGTTGGTACTTCAGAGCCACTTGCAAAAGCAGGATCTTTTAACCATTCCTTTAAAATTTTGAATACGTTGGTTTTTTCTTTACTCATTGCTGAATGAAATTCTCTTATGATTTGGACAGTCCTCCGTTTGGTTTGGGAAAAAATTATAGCACTTAAAAACATTCACTGATGAACTGGGGCAAATACAGAAGCTGGTGCAAGTCAACAAGATTGAACAAAGTACACCATTTGCAGTAGGCTACCCGCTATACTCTAAGTCAAATGGCGCAGACCTCTCAGAGAGTTGTTCCACTAGAAATTCATTACCGGATCTCGTGTAATAAATTTTCTGTGCTTGTTAATCTTTTTATCAGATTTCTGATTCATATCCAAACTAAAAGAATGCTAAAAGTGCTAATTTTTTCATAGGGCAGAGTCATAACCTATGTCTGGATTGTTTGCTATCTGTTTTAGGTCTTTAAGTTTGCTAGGCCCATCGTTTAGCCTTCTGATGATGGTTCTCGCAGAGTCCTCTTTGGTCTTCCTCGTTCTTTTTCCCCCTGGTGTCCATATGAGGGGTTGGTAGGGGTCTTCTCATCATTCTAAGTTTGTGGGGATGTAGTTCCCCGGGCTTTCTTATAAATTTGATACATTTCTTGGTCTCTTGTCTTATTTGTGATTAGGTCTGAAATCTGACCATTTGAGGTTCAGTATTCTTCTAAGACATTTATTCTCAAAGTTATCTAATTTTCTTTCTAGAGCTTTGTTGCTTTCCAACTCTCGCATCCATAAGTTAATACTGGAATCACACAAGAGTTAAAGATCTTTAATTTTAATTGCTTTGCTGAGTGAATTGGACTTCCATATATTTTAAATTTGTTAAAAACACTTGATGCCAATGCGATTCTGTATGGAATTTCTGGGGCTGTATCCCCCGTAGATGTCATCATCTCCCCAAGTATGTAAAAAAATTTTGACTTTTTCCCAAAAGTGTAGTTTTTTTAGTTGGATATTTTCTGGACTGCTGGTAAGGTCAACAATTTTGTTTTTGTGGTGTTGATTTGGAGACCAATTTGTCCTGAGATATTTTGGAGAAGGTTTGTTTTCATTTTAATATCTTGGTGTGATGAACTCAAAAGGCTATATAATTTGGCAAAATCAAGGTTTCTAAAATTTTTTCAACCATTTGATGCCCATATTTGTGTTATTGTGCATTTTCGCATGACCCAGTCAATTTCTATTCAATGGGTGGAATATAGCTCTAATAATGTTCCCAGCGCTCTATCTGCTTTTGATCGATTAGAATTTCCCTGTTTTTGGTTTTAAAAGGGGGGAAACAGTAATAACAAAGTACTGTAGTTTTTACAAAAGCAATAACAATACACAGCAACGTTTCAACCAAAAAGGGCCCTTTTTCAAGCAAGCGTTACAACAGAAGTCACGAATTTCCGCACAGTACATATAGATCACGACAGAGACTTTCCTATGGTCCTAAATGAAAATCTGTTTTAAATTTTCAAGTTCTACATTTTTTACTGTAACCATGATCTTTTTTTGCTGAAATGAAAATTAGTTTTAAGGGGTGCAGTCTTTTTGATAGTTGGGCAAAAGGCCTTAATAATGCCTTCATAAACACCTCTTAGGTTTTCGGTATCAAGGAGAGCTTGATACTTCTCATAATTCCTTCAGTAGTCAATTGAGCATCGTTCTGCTTTTTTTTGTGCAACACTTCTTGCAGATAGATCTAATGCAAGTAGTGACTTAACACTATTGTTTTGGTAGTTTTGGTAGTTCTGTAGGCATTTTTTTTTCTACTATGACTGGCTCCAACTCTACTATATTTGCAGCAATCAGGGTTTTATCCACCCGGGTGTCAAAGGTGGTTTTGGCCGAACTGTATATGGCGTCCTGGATTAGACCATTTGTTTCACATTTCCTTTTGGTGTGTTTTGGGAGAATTTTTCCCTATGTCTGCAAAATGATTATACCATTTCTGGTTTGGTGGTATTTTCGGTGTTAATGCGTGGACATCCTTTCCTTTTGAATGGGGGAGTGTTTTTAGTTTCGCTAACTTTGCTGCATTCAGTAGTGATTGTTCCAGTCAACACTATGGTCCCTCCACATTAGCCTACCTTATCATTGTTGGAGGTTTGTGTGTAGTGATCCTCAGGCTATGTCGGTGAGTCTAATTCCTGGCAGTTCTCTCTCTCTGTGATCCCGCCTAGGCGATAAACCCAAATTTTATCATAATTGTACGTTGTTTTTGGGACCCCGTCTCTCCGTAAAACTTCCATAAGCTCTGTGTTAAAGGACACAGTTTTATCTTCCATGTCCTTTTTCAGTTCCTTGGTATATGCAGGTTGTGTGTTAGTGGCCCTTCTGGCCTTCTGCCACAATTTGACTGCTCATCTTTTAATCAGCCAGGTTTCAGCAACCATTTCATTCCACCATGGAGGTTGTTAGATTCCTCTGTATATTACAAGGTCTAATTTTGCGTCTGATCTTGCTGATAGTGTACACCCTGCTGTGTCATACTGAAAGCTGTCTTACGTTCTCATCCCCCATGTTCCGTTTTTCGACCAGGATCATGCACAGACAGTGATCACTGTCGTACTCCATTCACAGCGGAATAGAGTGGGGATGCCGATGATCTTGACTTTGCCGATGGCGTGGCCTTTTGAATTCAACCACAGCAACCCACAAACTAACAAGCAATCTTTGCGCACTTGCAGAACAGGTTGGTCTTCAGATTAATTCTGCCAAGACCAAAATTTTGGACCTCTAAACTCAACAGACAACATGTAATAAATGGCCAAACACTGGAGAAGTTTTTCATATTTTACAAATTTTGGGGAGTAAAGTGTCAAACAACGGAACAGATGAAGAAAAAAACTCTCGTATTCTATGCAGCTAGTGCCTTCACTAAGTTACAAATATCTAATCTCAAGACCTGAGTATATGTACAAAAGTTAAACTGTTTAGGTCATATGTGATTCCTGTACTGACCTACAGTTGTAGAGTTGGGAAATCAACAAAGAAAATTGATAAGAAACTGGACAGCTTTGAGAATAAATGTCTCAAAAAATTATTAAAAGTAAATGGGGGTATTTCGTTTCTAACAACACAGTGAGAGATAGAACACCCAACAACTCATATCAAATATTATAAAGAAAAAAAGGAAATATTTAGGTCATGTTCTTAGATCAGGCGAACAGAACTAAATGACAAAGTCCTTATGTGGTCACCAGTTGGGAAAGAAACATGGAAGACCAAAGACCACTCTTGAAGAACAATCCAAAAAGAAAGTAAACTATTGGGATGTAAAACCATACAAGATCTCCAACTGCAGCAACGAACACGTCACATGGAATCAAAAACCTCTGTTTTGAAACAGAAAGGAACAAACTAACTAACAGAGTGGGGGACACTAATGCCAAATCCAATGACACTTCAGAGTCCCTGGGCAACTTGCTAGTCGGCTGCTCTACCATCATTGATACAGACCAGATTTCAGACGTGTCTTCCAATTGCCCCTGTTGTTGGTGGATTTTTACCCCCTGTCTACCCCTGGCGTTAAAGTCACCAAAAGATGATGTTTTTCTCATCCTGGTCAAATGACTCTCACTGCAGTGTATCCACCTTACCCTTCGCATACATTCACTAGGACAAAGGGGCGGTGTCTGCACTCTAACAGCATGTACCTGCATTGTCTCACTGTTCCACGTGACATATCTCTTCAGATGCTGACATGTCATTCCTAACAAGAAAGGCCTGTCAAGATGATGTCTGTTGTAGAAGCCATGAAAAGTGGATCGGCTTTCCCCTAGATTGGTTTCTTGCAGGCAATGATGTCAGCACCATATAAGAGTTTATCAGAACAGTGTCTTTGCTTACGCTAACAATTCCAGTACATGATGCATCGTTTCTTTTACCTAATCATTTGCTCTTCCTCATATTCTTCCTGGCGCCCCCTTTTTCCTCTTTTACACCGCCTACCTTGCTTTGGCTGTGTTCTCATTCTGTGTGTGTTGGTGAACCGCTGTTGAGAATAAGCGAACATCCGCCTACGCATGAACTCCGTGCGGGCAGAGAATCCATTTCCCCGTTAGGACTGGCTATACCGTAGTTATTCAGCTCATAGGCACATGGACACACCTTAAGCTTAGGTTGATTCGATTACAGCATCCCCCTACAGAGTATCTTCTTCTTTTGTCGTCACACTGCTCGGGTTTGTTGCCCAGGGGTTATTTTTTCTTTTTTTGTCTTTTCCTTTCGGGTCTTGTTGATTATTATCTTTGCTCTTTCACAATTCTGCTCCCATCTAACCATTTTTTCCTGGTTTTCCCTCCCCTTTTTTCCCCGATGTTCTGTTGTAAAGACTTTTTATACTGTGGATTTGGATGCATTCTTATTGGGGCCCAAAACCATTCATTCTTTTTTATCTATATAATTCAACCTTTTTGTCCCTTTCTTTCTTATCTTATTTTATTATTGAAGTATAATAGTGAAAAGTCTTTGTTAGCCTTTTTGGGAATTTTTCAACATATTTTGACCGGGATCAGCGTTAGGGATCTTGCAATCAATTTTTCACGGGGATTGCTCTCTTTAATGCGGCTCATGGCTGGGGGTTCTTTTGGTTCTATTGTTTAAAATTAGAAAGGAGTTGGTGACACTTTTCCTGGGGACTCCTTTCCCGTGTGCCTTCTGCGGACCCCGAACGAACCCTTTTTTCTGTTTTCTAGGTATCTATCAAACCATTTTCATTCTTCCCTTTATCGATGAAGTTTCATTTTAGCCCCCCTTCCCCAACCCTCTCAAGGTCTCCCAAAAATGGTGTCTGTTTTTTTTAAAAAATCCCCATTTTTGGGATTATGGGAATGATCTTGGTGAATATCCAGCCTCCCTGTTTTTCCATGAGGCCGTTTGTTCACCCTCGTTCCCTGAGTTTGGGGCAGCTTAAACATGGGTTTAACTTGGGGTAGTTTCTTTGCGGCTTTGGATGGGCACCATATCCCTTCCCTTTTCTTGGTACTTCCTGTCCTCCGATATGTTGGCGGCAGAAACTTTTTTTTCAGTTCCCAAGTTTTTAAATTCATTTTTATCCATCCTTTGCCCGGTTTTCTAAATTTTAGCTCGTTTCCTCTTAGTTCATTTCGGAAATGTTTTTTGGTTTGGTCCCCTTTTTTGGCGCCCCGGAGGCTCCCTTTTCTCTTTTTTCATCTCTTTTTTCTTTTGGTTACTCTCTGACTTTAATTGTTTCTTTGTCCCTTTTTCTTTTTTTTTGACCAGTTTTTAAACCTCTTTTGGGTATTTTGATCTTTGCCAGAATGTTAACCCCTTGCACATTGTTTGGGAGCCTCTAAACATAACTTCTACCGTTTAGGACAGGATCGATTTCGAATTTTCATTAGTATATTTTGGCTTCCTCCCGGCCCAAATTTTTTTATTTGCTCCAGAACTTGGGGGCCCGCTGGTGTTTTCATCCTCAGCTTTTTTGAAAGCCCCCAAAATTTGTGACCGTCCTATCAAGGTTCAGGGGTGCGGTATTTTCAAAACTCTGCGTCTGATGTTTGACTCCCCTTTGTATTTTGCTGCTGGCCTTTTTAAGCAGTTTTGGGTTCTGTTTGGCCCCTTCGTCCTCTCTTAACTCAAAAGGGGGTCTTCAAGCTTTGAAACCCCTCTTTAGTACGTAATCTTTCTGGCCCTCTGGGAAATTCTCCCCTGCGCCAGGGTTGTTTCGGGTTCCTTTTAGTTGCATGTGTTTGCATCGTGTTGGCATGTCAAATTGGCATCTGTCGTCCTCATATTTTTCCAATTTTCTTTCTTGTGTTCCCCCGGGGCAACCACATTTGGTCAGGTTAAAAATGGGATCTCTTGCAGTTTGGGGAGACCTATGGGGCTATCTCCCAATTCTTGGTGATTCGTGCTGTTTTTGTGAAAAGGTAATTTTTGCAAAAGCCAGATCAGAGGGATATTATCCACCTTCCAGTAGGGTTGGCGGATCTTCTGGGCATTGATAAAGGGAAAAATTGTTCTCTTTTCTCCCAGTCCTGTTTGTGCCCCCGCTGTTTGTTTCTTTGGGACTCCACCTTTCTGAGTAACTTTAAATCCCCACTACTATGCATGTGGTTTTAATTTTCATCGCCTCAAGTGATGGGAATTCGCTTGGGCAGTATGGTTTAAAAGGGGCTGTTTCGTCCTGTGATGGGGCCCTCGATCTCTGCTGCAGGGACCTCCTGTTGTCACATTTATTTTTTTGCTGAAATGCTTTTCGTCTGGGGGAGGACTCCACCTTTGTGCCCCTCTCGGCCTAATCTGAAGGTTTGGTAACCTCTGATCCAGAATCTATGTTGGGAATTTAAGTGCGTCTCTTGTATGCACGCTACATCCGTCTTCTCTTCAGCAAGTCTTATTGCAGTGCTGCTTTTTGTGATAGAGACCTTCTGCATTCCATTGCACAATATTTAGTCGTCTCTGGCCAGTATTCGGCTGTATCGAACCAGTAGCTTTTTTCCATGGGCAGTGCTCGCTGATTTGCCGTTCGGGGCGGGGACCGTCGGTTGCAAAAGCGGACCCTTCGAGCATGGGGCCGGCTCGTCGGCGACAGATCTCCACAGGCATAGCGGCATATCGAGATTCTAAATTAAACATGTTCATAATAAAATTTGGTCCATGCAGCCTTAGCATGGGTATGCCGTCCAACGTTCTGTACCAATTGGAGCTCTGGTGCTTATCCTTCGGCAAAGTGTCGATTTCAACCAGCGTTTACTGGGTTTGCTCTCCGTTAGCCTTTGCTCTCCTCAGCCAAACCCACAAGGTAGCAGGTTGCTATTTTCTTTCAGGGCAGTGACTCATAGACAACCTTCCCTCCCGAGTTAATGAGTGTCATCTGCCCAGCTACCCGTCTTTTTGTGGACTACTTGGTTTGCCTTCCATCCAGATTTTGTAGCGGTTTACTCCGCTAGCCTTTGATCGGCACCAATCAGCACTACAGCGCAGCGCGTTTCCCTGCGAAGGGAACAGAGTTTTTGTCCTTTTTATAATTCTAATGTAAATATAACAGCCAAACACCAAGACGGATGTGACGTACACAACCTTCAGTACCTATCGGACTCAGGTGCTTATCCTTAGGTGGTGTGTTCGGTTTCAACCAGCTTTTACTGGGTTCGCTCTCCGTTAGCCCTTTGCTGTCCCCAGCCAAACCTGCAAGGCAGCAGGCTGCTATTTTCTTTTAAGGCATCGACCCTTAGATGGCCTGCCCTCCTGGGTTTATGGCGCCATCTGCCCAGCGAACGGTCGTCTTGTGGACACCTTGGTTTGCCGCCTGTCCAGTTTGTGTGCGGTTTTCTCCGCTTCTTTGATTGTCCCCTAATCAAACTACAGGCAACAGTGAGTTTCCTGCAGCGGAAATGCGCACTGGCTTCACCTCTGCTGGCCTTTCCAGTTTTTTCTGCACATTCGGGTGGTCCCCACCCTTTGCCTGCCGTGCCATGCTTTTCTGCCAGCCTGTGGGCCACCCGTCATCACCCGCATGTGTGCTCGCTCTGCCCTGGTGCCTTCCTCACCATTTCCGTCAATTCTCACCGTGCTCACATTTGCCTGGGTTGTCCCCACCTGGGGCTTAACCCGGGCCCCCACCCCTGTGATAGGGGCCCGAATTTCGCCCATGTGGGCCCATGTGGGCCCACGTGCAGCTCAGATCGACTCCCAGCATATTCGGGCTCAAGAGAGAGCATGCGCGGGCTCCGAGTTTCGCTTTACTGCTTTGCCTTTCCATTTTCAGGTTTTCAAGACATTGCGGTTCCTGTTTTGTCTCTTCTTCTTCTTCTTTGCGTTTTCTTTAAAAATTTTAATCACTCATTGTTGATATGTTTGATCTTTGGACTTATCGTTAGGTTTTTGGTAGGCCCCTAACGCTAGATTTCATTTTGGAAAATCATCAATTTCACAACCCTTTTGCCTCTTACGTCGTGGCAGGTAACATTTTTATTTTTTCCCCCATTTGGGGGTAAACCTCAAGCGTCTGTTTGTGATTTCTCATACTTTAAATTCAAGTGGATCCCCGGGCCCCAAGGTCGGTGGGCTTTGTGGGTAGGTCTTTCAATACATCTCTGGCCATCGTTATTCTAGTTTCTGCGCTTTTGCTGTCTTTTGCCGGGTTTTTCTTGTTTTTTCCTTCTTCCTTCCTCCCCTTTTCATTTTGGGTCTATCATCCTGTCTTCCTGTTTGATGATGGTCCCCCAAGTACCTTTTCCCTCTCAACAGTAGCCTGTTTTAATGTTTTTTCTTTTTGTTCCTCTTTTCCTGTCTGATATTAAAATGGTTCTTAATGTACGGAAGCTTTTTTTGGCCCTGTGATTGGGTTTCCTGACATCCTTTTTCCCAAGGATAGGTTTTTCAGTAAATTTCTGCTCTCCTCCCCTCTTGAGTGTTCCCCTTGTTTCATGCCTATGGTCAATCTGGTTTCAATCTGATGGTCATAGATCACTTTGTTAATTAATGGGAAATTTTACCCTCAAACAACTCATTGGAAACAAAATCTAAAAACCACCAATTTCATTCTGCTTCAACCATTATTCCCATCTCTCCCTCCCCAATAAAGGGGTGAACCCTTAGCATTCCCCCATGAAATCAGCATGTCATGTTTTGGTGCTTTCCAGTTGAAAATAAAAATGGTCTTTCTCCTCTTTTCTTATTGGGGGGGAGGAACATAACACATAAATATAGGTCTTCTGGAACCTAGATTAAAACCCTAATGTTGTGTGATACGGTTTTTTTAATAGATTTTTACCCTTCTTTAAATTTACAACGGGCCCCACCCAGCTTCACGGGGATCATCTTTTTTTCTTTCCCCCGGGGGCAGCTTTTTCCCTTTTGGAGTTTGTGCCCCCAGGCATTATCTTTTTTCCCATAGTCCCAGCACTGGGAGCTTTAGTGACATCTCTTTCCCCTTGTCCCTTATGCCTGTCTCACAGTGTCCTTATTACATCCTATAAATAAAGAAGGTGGGCTTCTATTTAAAAAATTCTTGGTAGCCTCTTTTTTTTGTTGCCTCTAAAAGGGGTTCAGCACATCAGTTTCCTTGGGGGTTTGGGCCCCCTGCTCATCTGTTTCGGCAGGGACCCTGCCCTTCAGAGACTTAGTTGTTTTGAACAATTTGTTTTTTTTCTGTAACTCGTTTTTTTTAAGTGGATGGGTGTTCTTCGCACCCCCCAACCTGGAGACAGGCCACATTTAGTCTGACCTTCCGTCTCGGGTAACCCTGGGAACTCTTGGTCATTGGTCATATTCCCCCAACCTACAATGAAAGGGCTCATGGGGGGGGGAAAAGGGATAATTTCTAGAACCATATAATAACCCTTTTAGTTGTTTTTTAAATGTGGGGCTTGTTTCATTGTTTTTCCTTTCTCTCCTCCCAAATAAGGCACCCCTAAAAAAAAAGAAAAAATTTTTTAAACTAATATTTTATTATTTTTACCATTGTCAGATCTTTGTTTGTCTTTCAACTATTTTAAATTTGTTTATCGTCTTGGTCTCTGTGGTTGGGTTAGTGTTCACTCCCTCATGGGGCATCGGATATTTTCAGATACCCATGATCCAGTGTATGAGATCAAGTTCTTATCTTTGGAACAGTGAAAAAAGCGTGGGCTGGTTCTTTTGAATGGAAAAAACCCCTTGGCAGTTCAAAAAAAAAAGAACAGGGAAAGCCCCCCATGAAAAATTTTAGAAAAATTAAAAATAAAATTTCTCAAAATATCTTCCCATCTTAAAAAATTACACGGGACCTCGTGCTAGGGAGTTGTACTGCACTAATTTCTGTGGTCAAAAACAACATGGCTCTCACTGAAGTGCAATGAGTTTCTACAATCAATCAATCTCAGTCAAAACAGTTGTTTGCTCCAAAATATTCTTTTTTTTATATCAAGATCTTCATGTTTGAAGCAATTTGTTTTTTTTCCAAAAATTTGTCTTGTAAGTAAAAAAATTACAAACAAAGCTTTTTAAAGCGGACACACAGACCGTTTCTTTTTTTTACTTCTACGGGAAAAAGGGCCTCTACTGGAATAGTAAATTGTTAAGTGCCCCAAACATAAAAGATTTTTTTCGGTAAATTTAATATTTTTTTCTTAAAATGCATTGTATTTATTCATTTTTGGGGATAGAGATTGAGGCGTGGGACCAAGAAAAAAAGTGTTTTTTTTGTTTTGACTGGATCCTTTAAAATTTAAAAAATGTTTGCTATTTTGAATAAATAAAAATTAGCTGCCCAATCTTGTGTGATATATTTTTGACCTGCGGGGTTTCTATAATATGACTGTTGACTTTGAAATTTCCCCCATAGTTTCCTTTGATCTGGATAGATGGAACAAAAAGTCCCCAAAAACCTTTTTGTTTTTGTGATCATCAATAAGTATATTAAAAATTTAAAAAAATTTAGCATCATAGGGACTATTTTTTGCAAGTCTTAAAGGACAGATGAGTTGTTGTATGGTAACTACTACGAATTTTAAAAGGGGGGGAAAAGACTGGAAAAATTTGGGTAAATGGGGCCTTTGCAAAAAAAATACGGTTTCAAAATACATAAACAGTGTTTCATTTTAATTTGTCACTCCTGTTTGTTGTTTGTGATAAAGGCCTTGTTTAAAACGTTCTGTTTTTCCCTGTTTATTATTTTGAAAACTATAGTACTTTGTTTATCGTTTTAACTCTTAGAAAAATCGTTGCTAACCCCTTTTTACATAAAGAACCCATTGGTTCTTGAAAACTACTTCAGTTCTTTTAATAAATAAATGGGTTCAATTTTACAATCTATTTTAACCATTTAAAAAAATTTGAGTGGGACTTTTTTTTAAAAAAAAGTTTTTTTTGGGGTTTTCCGATCCAACGCGGGCTTTGTCGCTAAAAGCCTGGACCAAAACCCGGTTGTTTTCCCCGAACCCGTAAATCTAATCTTGGCTTTTTTTTGCCATCCTGTGGAATTTAACCCCCACAGAGGGTATACCCCTGGTAACCGCTACAAACACTGGGCAGACAGGGGAAAAAATTTAGAAATCATCAAGATCTTTTCCTTTATGGGCGTTGCTCTTTTCCATCAAAATTTATTTTCTCTTGCCAGTTCACCCCCCCAACGGGCATTTCTGGTTTTTTTAATATCTTGTAGCCATCTTTTTTTGGCTCCCCTCGTCTGGGGCCCCCCCTCTAGTATTTTCTTTCCCGGCCATCAAACCCTTTTTACCAAAAAAGTAATTTTCTTATAGTTAGTTAGTTGTTTATTCCTTTGGGAAAGGCACTAGAAAAGGTTTTTAAACTCCATGTTCGTTCTTTGCTGATTGGAATCTTTATGGTTTTCCCAATAGTTTCTTTTTTTTGGATGGTTTTAAAATGGGCTTTTCTTCCCCTTTCTTTTCCCAATTGGTGAACATGGGTTTTTGTTTGTCTCTTTTTTATTCTCTAGAAATGCCTAAATATTTCCCCCTTGTTTCCTTTTAATTTTGATCCGGGTTGTTGGTGTGTTCATCTCTCACTGTGTTGTTAAAAGAAAACACTCCATTTTTCTTTTAATAATTTTGTAACATTTATTCTCAAATTATTTCTTATCCCAATTTTTTTTGTTGTTTCCCCTTTCAACCGTAGGTGTACAGGGAAAAACCCCTGACCTAAATATTTTAACTTTTTATATACTAAAGGGCTTGAATTTCGATATTGTTAATTTGTGAAGGCACTTTCTGCTATGTAAAAAAAGTTTATTTTTTATTTCTCCGTTGTTTTACACTTTACTACCCCCAAAATTAAAAAGTTCCCTTTTTCCCGTGTTTGGCCATTTATTACGTGTTGTCCCGGGTTTGGGGTCCCTAATTTTGGTCTTGCAGGGTTAACGGAAACCCCCGTTCTCAAATGGAAAATTGCTCGTTGTTTTTGGGGTTCTTTTTTAATAATATGGCCCAAATCATCGAAAAACAAAAATAAATATCTGTTTAAACATTTATTCCCCGTTTTTTCTCTTTCATTTTAAAAAATTATCTATATTCCCAAAAAAACATATAAAGGTGGTTTTACAGTTTTGAAAGGAAAATTTTTGATTTTCTTTTAAAAAAGGATTTCAAATAGACTTTTTAAAATTATTTTTTCCCCGGGAAGTTCTTTAAATTGTAAACAATAAATTAAATTTTTTAAAACTTAAAAATTTTTCACTTGGTATGGAAATTCCTTTAAAGGGTCTCAGGTGAAGATATTTGGTCAAGACGATGTGGGAAAACCACTTTTTTTTCTCAGTCTTTTGCGGGCTTTTTTATTATCAAAAATTAAATAGTTTTCCAGGTGTTGATGAGGTTTTTCGCAGTTTTCAATTTGCAAATCCTTTTTTGGGAGCTTGAATATCTGTCTTTCAATCTTTTGGGGGTCTCATTCTTGCCCATCGTTCATTAAAAGGGGCTTAAAAATCCCCTTTATTCCTCGTCATTGCTTTTCATTTTCCTGAAATTGTCGCTCCCCTGGCTTTTTTTTTTCAGTTTTGACTTTTTAATTCTTCCATGAACGTCAATGGTCATTTTTAAAGATGGCATTTGTTTTCTTTTAAAAACTGGTGTTATCACTGGGGTTAGGGCTATTTAATACCTCTTTAAAAAGTTCAAAATCTTTTAATTTTTTTGTGATGGTATGGATTTTTTTTTTCCCTTTCAAGGACAAAATTGGGCGTGGGTGATTGTTAGTTTTCATAAATGAAAATGTTTTTCTTTCCCCTTTTTTGGTCTGTTTCTCCCCTAGGTTTCCCGGATGTAATCCCCTTTTCTTTTGACATTTTCTTTTAAAATCTTTTCCCGTTGTCTATTTTTAAACTTTTGGTTCGTTTTTTGGGGAAATTCTTAGTTTTCTTCTTTTCTTTCTTTGGGTTTTTTTATGTTTCTTCATTAACCATTTTTTCTTTTCCCTTTTTTTATTCCCGCTGTTTCTGCTGCGGTTTAATAGTGTTCTTAAAAAATTCAATATTCTATGTTCTTTCGGGTTTCCCTGTTGTAGTGAGTTATTAAGTTGGTGAAACTATTATGAAATTTGATTTGTGGAACTTTGAAAATTTGTAAAAGTGGGGTTTTTTCTATTTTCTTATTTTTTTGGTTTGTATAATATTTCAATTTAGTTCTTATTTTTAATGCAAAATTGTGATGCTCCAAATCTGCCCCCCTGTTCTTACATCTAAGGCGGAAATCGAAATTTGCGTTTTTACAAAATGATCAATCTGGTTTTTTTTATTTGGGGGGAGAATTCCAAGTTGTTTTTTTGGATGTCTTTTGTGGGAAAAATTAAATAGTATGGTCTATTGGGGAGTTGCATAATTCGTATCTTTCCTTTTTATTCTGGGGCCCCTTCCTCTTGCCGCCTCTATCCTTTTTGTTTCCCATTTTACATTAAATCCCCTAGTCTGAAAACATGCCCAGGTGTTTTTTTTTAGACGTCTGGTAGGGGTAAATCTGTCCTTCTGGTCATTTTGCTTCGTTGTTGGGTAACATTGTATAATTGTAAGTTTAAAATGTTTTCTATATAGTATTTGTTTTGCCCAAATTTTCTTTAACTTTAGTTCTTTCAGGACATCAGTGTTCTTTCTTTTTCTGTCCCTGGTATTTGTAGGTTTTTTCTGTAGCATTTAGTTTGAAGGACTGGATTTCGTTTTTAAATTTTTTGTGTAATAGTCATGATTCCACCATAATAGTAACTGGAAAATGCCTCTCAATATTTTAATTTAGTATTTTGCTGGTGCTTTGCCACATGTTCTTCATTTTGTTTAACTTCTTGATTGCTAATCTTCTTGAGATCTCTTTGGAGCAGTCACCGTTTTTGTTAATTATTGAGCCCAGATTTTGTGCTCTCTACATTGTAGTTCTTCATTGTTTACTTGGATGTTAGTGACCCTTTTTTGCTTTGTCAGTTGACATGATTTTGTTTTTTTGTATTCAAATATAGATGTTGGTCTTACTATGTTTCTTGAGTGGTTATGATTAGGTTTTCAAACCTTCTTTGCTGGTGGATAATAATACTGTATCGTCTGCTTATCTAAGCTCTGGTATGCATTTCTTTGCCTATAGTGAGGAAATCTTTAAATTTACATAGTTGGCATCTATTTTTCATTCCTCATGTTCTCCACATATATGTTGAATAAGTATGGTGACAAAATACACCCCTGTCGTATCCCCCTTTTTAATTTGAACCATTCAGCTATTTCACCTCCTATTTTAATGGTTGCCTGTTGTTCGTGGTATAAATACTAAACAAAATCATTTATATTTCTTGTTAAACAATTAGCTATATTTTCCATTCATCAATGCTGGTGTTGATACTTTGTACTATATATTTGAGTTCTCCCCAAAAAGCTCATATTTCTGAGTTTTCCCTAACTTATGCACATCATCTTAGGTGCGCTAAAGACATCGTGCAAAGCGATGTGATACCTTCTGATTATCCTACTATGCAAGATAGAACATGGATGTCAGTGCGGACATACCTTTGAATCATTGCTCACCTTCCTGCACATAGAAATATAGAAAGAAAAAAATAGGTTGAAGAGGAAATCTTGGATGGGTTGGCCGAGGACTGTATTAAATGTGTGTTCACTTGAGAGTAAACCCCTGTGAAGAATGGATACCAATGCAACAGGAATCAATACATCTTTTTCAGTATGTATCAGACTTGATAAAGAATGTGAAAAAGAAAACACAGTGGTTGTGGAGGCAGAAGTTCAGGCGTTAATTTCTGAGAACTTGTCTGAGAACAATGTAATTATTTTACAGAGGGGTCAGTGATTCCCCTTCAGAGATCTTGGCTTTCACTGCTCAAGTCAGAAGGATGTTGTGAAGGAAAAAGCAGTGGTGGTTTGCCATGACTGCAAGCAGTCTCACTATGAAATATGGCAGGAACTAAAGCAATGATCTGGGAATTCACAGACTTGTATCCATGCATGTTTTCTCGTAACTCAATGAGTATGCTCAAGATGATTGAAACAGGCTGGGCTGGGGGATGGTGGTTGGAGTCACTGGGAGGTCTAGGCTGACAAAAATGAGTTTTGGGCCAGGACATTGTCCAGTAAACGTTATGTGATACTGTATCCAGTTTACTGAACCTAAACTGTACAATGAACACCCCAAATACCTGATTCAACAACAACACACACACACCTAATTGTAACTTCACTAAAATTTTAAAGAATCAAAAAACAAAGAACCAACGTCACGATTCAAGAACAGTAATTATAAAGCATCTATTGTGATTAAATTTCAATAATCATTACTCATAAACAGTATGCACAATAATACAATACAAATAAATTAAATTTCACATAAATCAACTTATTGAACATTGCCAAATTTAGCAGTTAATAATATTACCTTAAATTAATCTCTGGTCCTTATCCTTTGCCCTTTCTTAGTCGAAGACTTCAAACAACAAATTTCAGTCTTGTAGATATATAACATCCCCAGATGCAAAACAGTAGAAGCGGCGTTGTCTAACAAAAAAGACAGTGACTCTAGCGTTTTCAGTCTTATAGGTATTAACATCCAGATGCAAAACAGTAGAAATTCCGTCTACCCAAAAGACAGTAACTCCCCTACATTTCAGGCTTTAGAATATAATACACCACACCGTGCAAACACAGTAGAAATTCGTTGTCTACAACAGACAGTGACTCACCCATTTTCAGTCTTGTAGAATATATAACATCACTCAGATGCCAAAACAGTAGAAAAATAACATCACACAGATGCCAAAACAGTAGAAAACTATCATCATACAGATGCCTATACAGTAGAAAACGGCGTTGTCTAATCAAGAAAACCATCAGGACCGTCTTGTCCTTATCCATTTCTATGCCGTCCTGTCAGCCCCAGCCTCAATCATAAATCGACTACCTCAACATCTCTGGAATTTCTATCCCCAGACTCAATGTACAATCTATCTGCTCATTCAAAATATCAAAACCCAAGTTCTTTTCACAACTCGGGGTAACCTTTGTGACAACTGATGAGCTGTCATCAACTGTCACCCAACAAAATAAACAAAGGGAATAAATAAAAGGGAATAAACAATAAAATATATTCAGAATTTATCCACCTTATCCCCAGTAACAGTAATACTGTTACATTCCTCCTTCTTTCCTTTTCAGAAGTTTTCCCCGAAATCTTCTACATAAAAATGTCCCCTTTACCCCAAAATCCCCACTCATCCTTCAGATTGCAGAGATAGAGATAGGCAATCCTTTCATCCACTAAAATACATCTGTCCCTCACCACATTTATACTTGTTCTTTTTGATAGAATGCATTTGCTTCAAAAATGGACAGTCATCATAGAAATATAATTTAAAACCCCATTCACTCTACATAATGAACATAAACAAGTGAAAAATCTGAAGACCATATTGGTAGTGTGAAACCAGGTTGAACATTTCACTGTGATTTAAAACTAGTCCACTGTTCAAGAGCCCCAAGTCTGCACTACTCGCCCTCAACATATAGCTGGTATTCAAACATATGTGGAAAAAAGAAAAAAACCAGATTAATCAAATCAACAATTTTTCTACGGACAAAAACGTCAAAGCTAGCTGACTTATTTCCATAAACTTGATGATTTCTCCCTCGAAAAAAAAGTATCCATATACAAACAATTTAAATTGTAATCTCTAGCGTTGAAAAAACACCCATTTTCCCTTTAAAAGCATCTCAATTCACCCTTTAAAGCTAAAAGTTGTGATTTCCCCTGCAACAGGTCTTTCGCAGTGATGCACCATATATTTCAAGCCATAACCAATCCATTCGTTTCCTTACCTTAAAATTCGGTATTATTCTTTCTCTCCCTCTCCTTTTTTCCTAAAAATACTCCCTAGAGGATATTTAATATCTATATATTTCTTAAATAGATCTATATTAGCTAAATCTTTTTATCAAAACGCATTTAACCCCCTCTTTTCCCGCTCTGCAAAGAAAATTTAGATATCTTACTTTCTGATATCTCTCTTCCTTAATTCTCTTTTCAGTTCATCAATGCGGTTAACTAGACCATTCATCCCACCAAGATGTTCCTTTCTTCCCCTTTTAAAGTAACATTTTTTATGCCTTTTCAATGCTGATTCTTTTCCCTTACCTACTTTAACACTACATGCTCCTTGTATCTCTTCATATTCTATATTTGTCAACTCATTTATCTCCTTGTGTAGCTTCTCTATTAACTCATCTTGCTTGCCTTTATCTACTTTTAACCTCTCTAGTTCTCGTTTTTCTTTAACTTCTCTCTGTAACTCTTTTATTGTCTTCTTTAATCCTGCCCATGTTCTTTCTGTCTCTCTATCTTGAAGTTCTTTCTTGGCTTGATATCTATCTTCCTACTTCTCAGTCACCCTCACTTTCATCCTCTCCTACAGCTATGTCCTTAAATTCTTTCTTGGCGATGTCTATCCCCCCTCTTCTCATCACCCTCACTTTCATCCTCTGCTACAGCTTGTCCTTAAATTCTTTCTTGGCTTGATGTCTATCCCCCCTACTTCTAGTCACCCTCATTTTCATCATCTCCTCCCGCTATATCTCTAAATTCCTATTTGCTCTATTGTCCCTACCCTGCTTCCTATCTGACTATCAGTCCTTAGTACCTCTTATGTTGTTTCGACCTCGCTCCTCTGTGCGTTTTAACATCCCTCACCCACCATTCCTGCCATCGCTCTTCTAGTGATGCATGGATACCTAATGTATAACTCCTTTGAGTCCTCAGAGTCTTGTTCTCTGGTCCTCCCCGTATTGTATTTCTAACCATTCCCATGGGGACCCGTCCTCCAAAAATCTCTCCCCGGGACAGTTTCTAACAATATGTCCTTTTTCTTACACCTAAAACATTTCTTGTTGTTATAATAAGTTCCCATATCTATCTCTTTCTAAATGGGCCCGTATTTCGGGTTTTTGAAATTTTCTATCTCTACTGGGACACATTTTAACTATATTCGCCTCCACAGATTTTTATAACAGTTGAACCTTTCTTCAGGTGTCTTCCATTACTCTCCCCAAAACCCCTCTCCTGTCTATTTATCATGCGCCATGGACAGTTTCTGGCGAATCGACTTCCTACACCCATAATAACAAAATTCCGACGGGGGTAGGACATATGTCCCAACATACCACAAGAAAAACATTTCCTTTCCCGAACATCAACATTATCTGTTAACTCATCCTATACCCCCGTCAGTTATTTCAACCTTATCGCCTCTGGAAAACATGTCCCTTCCCGAAAATGAAATTTTCTGTTAACTCCTCTATCCCTCGTCAGCTATTTCAACCTTTTCTGACACCCTGGAAAAATGTCCCTTCCCAACAGAACATTATCTTTAACTCTCTTCCTAGTCAGCTATTTCACTTTATCTGACTCCTCTCATCTAATCGATTGTCCTGCTGACATTCTCCCCCAGTAATTTCCGTTTTCCAACTCACTCATTTCCCCAGTCGTATTCAGCTATGCTTTCCAGTACAATTTTCCACAGCATTTTAACTCTCTTTTCATACCCTGGGGAATTTGGTTCTTGAAGTTTTGAAGACACTCTAACCAGGCCCAGTCTCCTCAATATCTTTAACCCTTCCACCCTTTGGCTTGGTATCTAGACAATCCGCAGTTTTTAAAACCTCCCTTTCTCGTCGTTTCCAGTTGATGCTGAGAGGTCAGATGAAGTTCCATCATCTGTAAAGGCTTTGCTAGATTTATGCGATCCGTTCTGAGCCTTTTTAGACCAATTCGACCATGCATCGACCTGCCTCCTTAAACTTCTTGCCCCTCTTACTAGACTGCGTTACCCAAGTCACTGTTGAAATCAGAATGGTATTCCCTTTTTCCTCGTAAATTTCCTCATTCCCACCCCATGGAGAACATTCGGATGGTGCATGATCCAGACTGCTGCACACATGACTTTTGAACTCAATCCCATGTGCTGTCTCATGTATATTAGATGAGACAGGTTATACATATTCTAGTTTTTCTCTCTCCCATATCCTGAAAACAAATGTTTAATGCCAACAAAACAAAACATGTACAATGTTGTAATATTTGTAAATTTAAAATATCTACACTTCCATACACAATACTACCTGAATAGATGTTTCCTACCTATTTCAAACCCTACAGTACACACTCTAATGCAAACTAAACACTTGGTCCTAACACAACAAATACTGTGGCCAATAGGGGCAGCTACCCTCGTGACCTAGAAAACAAATCTGCTGTAATCTAAATTTCACAACAAATAACATGAGTACTCAATCAGCCCGGTTGTTTTATCACTGGCCATGGACACCATTTGTACCAGTAAAATTCACGTGATACTGTATACCAGTTTTACTTACTTGTAATCCCGTCATGCCTAGTGACATGGGGCTTCAGAAAGGACTTTCCATGCTCTCCTGTCTGTGCAGCCTTCAGCAGGCCCCACATCAGAATCGGTTTTCCCGTTCCTCTTCCATCATGCGCCTCCATGTTGTCAGTGGTCTGCCTTTCTTTCTCTTTCCTTCTGGTGTCAAATGGGGCTATCCTTGCAGGCATTTCTTGTCTCATTCTCATAACATGTCGGAGCCATTTCCATCTTCTCTTTTTGAGTATGTCATTCATTGCCTCTTGTCTTGTATCTTGGGGTAGTTGGTTATTGGATATTTTTACTGGCCAAAAGATTCCCAAGATTCTGAAGACTTCTTCTTCTTCAGCGATCTCTGGTCATAAGCAATTTACTTGGACCCAAAACTGGGCGGAACAGCTTCAGGTTTCAAAGGCTTAGTTTTCAGGTTGACTGGGTGTGGCCACATGTTGCTTCTCAGCTCACACAGAGGACAATCTTGCAGGATATGCCCCTGTGTCTGCTCTGCCTGCTGACACGGGAGAGCTGTTTGACTTATTCTAGTCTGTATAAGTGATTGTTGAGTGCAGTGTCGGTGCGTAGTCAAATATAGACCTGGTCTGTTCTGCTTAGGTCTTTGAGAGTCTTTTCCATAATCATATCCAGTGTTTGTCTTCCAGTCTGCAGTTTTTCTCTGTATGGGTTTTGACCTCTTGAAAAGACAAGGGTTGTAAATTTTCTTTGGCACTCCCCTCCTTAGCTAAGACATCAGCACTCTCATTGCCTGCAATGCCACAGTGAATGGAATCCCTGCAAGTAATTTCTGCCTTTTCTGAAAGCTGGGGCAAGTTCTCTTTTGTTAGTTTTGTACTGTGCTGTAGTGGTTTTAGCCTCCAGGGCTTGTATAGCTGACAGTGAGTCTGTAAAAATACCATCTTGCCTGCAGGTGCTTATTCATGTGCTGTGCTGCCATCAAAAGGGGCTAGAGTTCTGCTTTATAGTTGGAACATATTTTTCCCTAGTAGACGCTAGAACACAGTGGAGCATCTGGGTCCCTTTAATGTACCCCTGCTCCACCATTCTGGTTCCTCCATTGCCGATCAATCTGTGTAAATTCTTATCCAGCTGTCTTCTGGAAATGTAATGGAGATGTTCCATTGTAATTGTTTTTTCACTAGATTAGGCTTCGCATCTTTGTAATAATTTAGGGATGGAGGTTGAAGTTTAGTGGTACGGGAGTCTGGTTCCCAGTGATCAAGCAATTCTTCAGGTATGAATTATGATTTAGAAAGTTCAAGTATGACTTTCCTATTTCTTTTGCTTTGTGGTTTAGACTTGTGGCTTTAATCTGTTCTTTGTCTACCCGCCATTTTCCTGCAGTGGATGGTGAGGCATTCTTTTGATCCTTTCAGTCTGTAGAATCACTTTTCTCCTTCTTCTGTCTTCCCAGGGCTGGATGTTGGCTGCCTTTTCCATTTCTACATTGGTGTGATTTCATGGCTCCCAAAATATCGCAGACACCTGTTTGTGTTTTCCAGTATCGATTTGTTTGAATGGGCTGCTGATATCCATGTCGATGATGCATTTTCCCGGGTCGGTCTAACTGCAGTGTACACCTGACTCAGGATTCAATATAAACTCCCCAGGTAGTTCAGCCAGCTTTCGCATCACACTTTGTTTCCCCCATAGCCTTTCTGTTTGTTTCCATTATGTGATGTTTCCATGTCAGGCGACTGTCAAGCTTAACTCCCAAAGGTTGGGTATGGGAGCGGGACGATATCATCGTTAAATTTCAGTCTGAAGTGTTCTTCCTTTGTTGACAATGAAAAAGCGTTGCTATGTTTTGCTCGGTTTTTTTCTAGGCCCCATTGCCCACACATTGGCTGTTCAGTGGCCTGGAGTTTAAGATGGCAGGAAGAAACCCCGGAGGTGTCCAAACAGCTAGATCATCAGCATGGAAGAGTGTGATACTGTCTGGGCAGAGTTTGTGGCAGATCATTAATTTTACCAGGAAAAGCAATGGGGACAATGCGCTCCCTGTGGGACTCCTGCTTTTAATTTGAATCTGGGACTGTGCCTCCATCAATTTACAGATGCTTGTCATGGGAAAGAAAGTCTTTTACCCAATAAGTACATTCTACCCGTATTCCACGGGTGACTTGAGTAGCAAACCATCTTCCCAGACTTTGCAAAGGGCCTTGACATGTCGAAAAACACTGTGAGGTTTTCTTTTCTTGGAAGCCATTTTCTATGTCCTGTCGGTATGCCCTTGGTCATCAGTGCTTCTATGCTCCTGTAGCCTGTCTGGGCTGGATCATTTTATGGTTGGATTCTAAAAACCTGGAGTCTAGTGGTTTATCACTCTCTCCAGCAGTTTGCAGTGCAACTTAGCAAACTTATAGGTCTGTAGCCCCATGGATCCTTTTGTCTTTTCCACTTTTAAAAATTGGTGGATTGTGGCATTTTCAGATGTCTGGGACTCTCTGTCTCCAACTATTGTTAAAATCTGGAGTAGAAGACTCTGTGTTTTTGGGGCCCTATTTGTTTGAGCATGTGTTTGATACTCCATCTGGTCGGGGCCCTTTTTTCGTTGAGCTTTTTCAGTGCTCTCTGCAGCTCAGTCAGTGTGATGTCTACCTCCTGCAGGGTTCACTTGTTGCTTTTTTGAATGTGCATTTATCTCACTTCTGACTTCTTTCCCTTGCTCCTGACTTATTGAGCATGAGCTTTCTTTTCACTGGGCCATCAGGGTGGCTGCTCCTTTCCTGTGAAGTTGTTCTCCTTGCTGGAGAACTGTTTTCCCTCTAGATGGGTTGTCATCGTTCAGGGCTTTTGTAAGTCTCAAAACTTTGAGTATCTTTTCCATGTTCAAAAAGGCTGTCTTTCTTTCAGGATTTTCTACACTGCTGGTTTCTTTCTCTAACATAAGACCCTTGCTCTATTGTGTTGATTACATTTAGTCCGTTGGTGCAAGTTCCATTGTTTTTCTGGCACTGCAAGCGGCTATGGAGTTTCCCATCTCTGGTGTCCAATATGGCTTGTATTTTTCTCCTCCCTCTGGGTATAGCCTTTTGCACATCTAAAATGGCTTTTTGGAATGAAACTGTGCATCTCTGTCCACTT
This sequence comes from Arion vulgaris, assembly GCA_020796225.1. NCBI lineage: Eukaryota > Metazoa > Mollusca > Gastropoda > Stylommatophora > Arionidae > Arion > Arion vulgaris. The sequence goes on from JADZMA010000454.1 coordinate 30,021, forward strand.
TTCTGATTGATTAATTTCTTTAGTACTTGTCTGCTAGTTCTTGGAATAGCTTCCAGTCTGCCTTTTGTGATTTCAACTAGGGCGAGTTTGTAAGTTCCTCCTTGTTAATGTTATTTATGAGGGGTTTCACTGGTCTATGGTCACTACCTCAATCTGGTCTGAGACTTTCCTTTGGTTATCCTGTGAATGTCGTCCTTGCAAGCAGATCTGGAGTGTTGTTGTCTTCACCGTCTTTAGTAACATGTGTGAGGATCATCTGGGTGGTTGAGAATGGTGAGACTGTTGGTGATCAGCCATTCTTCAAGGCTTTCACCTCGAGGATCTAGCGTGTCTACCCCAACTTGGTAGTGGCTGTTGAAGTCTCCTACTATAAGCAAGTTGTCATCTTGAACTTTGGTACTTCCCGCTCAGTTTGAATGGAGGGTGGTATATTTTGATAGTGTCATCTTAGTGTTGTTGATAAGAGGGTTTAACAGCTATGAATTCTGTGCTCATCTGTTGGACCTGTGAAATTCAACTGCGGTATGGAATTCGAAATAGTGTTACTACTCACCCTTATGTCTATTTTCTCTATCCATGGGAAAGGGTTTTAAATCCTCTAATGCTGAATCTATTTCCTGATTAGGCGTCTCTTGGATCAGCAGATGTCAATCTTTTTGCTCCAGACGTTCCTCTAGCTCTCGTTTTTGTTGGTTACCCTTCTGCATTCCATTGCATAAGTGAGGGTGGTTTTTCCTTGCTGCCATGAAAACCTGTCCTCCCTGGCTTTGCAAGAATCAACAGGGCAGAGTAGCTAGGGTGGTCCCCTTGAGCAGGGGTCGTCACCACCACTGGCTGTTTCCGTGGTGGTGGCACCACAGTTTATAAATATTTCGCATGGCCATTTGAGTTGTTCGTATGTGTCGATTCCTCCCGCCAATAATGGCTGACACATTCCGTTTCTGAGGACATCTTTTTGAGGTTGTTCTCTGCAGTTGCAGTCCCCTGCTGGCGAGATCTGTCTTCCGGGTTTGTCTGGGTCATCCTACTCTAAATGACTTCAGCCTTCTGTTGCAGACTCACTTAAGCTTTTTGCAGGGGGTGCTCCCTGGACACTTTGTTTAATCCCTTAGGAAAAGTGTCATAAAATAGAAGACAAGACAAGAAAAGGATGTCCTCCCCAAAAAGAGAGAGGACAAGTGCTATTGTCCCATAGCTGGGGATGGGTTGGTTGCAGCCAGGCATTTACCACTCGGTGGGTTCTCGCTGTCCCTTATAGCCCCCTCCTTTCCCCCCTTTTGGTCTGGCCTTTCACCTTCAGTCTTTGGCTTGGGTTAGACCTGCAGGGTTGAAATCACTGACATAGCCTGAAGGATCTAAAGGGACACAAACCCTCCCAAACCCCGATAGGTAGGCTAATATGGAGGGTCTCGAGACAAAAGTGGTGGAAAACTGACACCTACTAGTATCTCCTTTGGTCTCCTCCAACACTCCGATCCGTAGAGCAAAACTGGCAAAACAATCTTTTATAAAAGTTTAAGCTTTGTGGTCCTTTGTAGATTTTGGACTTCATACTGGTTTTCATTCTGCAAAGCGGTTCTGGCCCTATTTGATGTGATTTATATCTTCCTCTGTGCCACCATTTAGTGACAAAAATGAGTTTTGGGCCAGGACATGTGCCAGTAAACTTCGTGATACTGTATACCAGTTTACTGAACCTAAACTGTACAATGAAAACTCAAATACCTGATTCAACAAACGAACACACACCTAGTGTAACTTCACTCACATTTAAGAATCAAACAACATAAGAACTAACGTCACGATTAGAACAGTAATTATAAAGCATCTATTGTAGATTGAAAATTTTTCATAATCATTACTCATAAAACATAATCACAATAATACAAATAAATTAAATTTCCCTAAATCAACTTTTGAACATTGCCAAATTTAGCGCTTTAAAATTACTAAATTAATCTCTGGTCCGTATCCTTTGTTCGTGTCAAGAAAACCTCCCCAACAACAAATTTCAGTCTTGTAGAATATATAACATCATCAGATGCAAAACAGTAGAAACGACGTTGTCAAAAAAAAGACAGTGACTCACAACGTTTTCAGTCTTGTAGAATATATAACATCACACAGATGCCAAAACAGTAGAATTTCGTCTAACCAAAAGACAGTACTCACTACATTTTCGGCTTGTAGAATATAAAACACCACACCGATGCAAACACGTGAAATTACGTTGTCTAACCAACAGACAGTGACTCACACATTTTCAGTCTTGTAGAATATATAACATCACTCAGATGCCAAAACAGTAGAAAAATAACATCACACAGATGCCAAAACAGTAGAAAACTATCATCATACAGATGCCTATACAGTAGATAACGACGTTGTCTAATCAAAGAAAACCATCAGGACCGTCTTCCCCATCCATTTTCTATGCCCGTCCTACTGTCAGTCCAGCCTCAATCATAAATCGACTACCTCAACAGTACTCCTCGGGGTACTGTCCCAGACTCAATGTACAATCTATCATGCATTCAAAAATATCAAAAAACCCAAGTTCGTTCCAACTCAGGTAACCTTCATGACAACTGATGAGCTGTCATCAACTGTCATCACAACAAAATAAACAAAAGGGGAATAAATCAAAAGGGGAATAAACAACTAAAATATATTCAGGAATTTATCACACTTTCCCCCAGGAACAGTAATACTGTTCCACATGCAAATGTAGAAATGAACATCGGAGAGACTTGCAGCTATGTGCTGTAAAAAACGCGCAAACAATGGGCCAGGCTGATATTCTAAATTTTCTAATGGAGAGAGGTGGTTAAATGATAATGATTCAAGTAATTGTGGTGAATCTACATCCCTAACCAGACTACAAGAATTCCAAGTCAAATGGGATGTAGCTAGACAGAACACCTTACTGGTAGTCAAAGAAGAATATTAAACCTACAAGGAACCAGAGTTATTGGTCTCACAAAATGAGAGACATACTGAGGAGAAGATTGGAGCACTTATGGACTAATTGATTTAGTATGCAGTGATGATGATCTGACGACTAAACTTAACTAAACTATTTTTAACTAATTTTCTTTGATCTTTTGATGTGGTTTCTAATGATACACATGTCTTGCCAATCTTTTTGCCTGTGAGTGTTTAATAGTTATGTTAATTTCCTCTCCTCAATATTCAGTTGTGTTGAATGTTCTCTTATTTTCTTCAACTTCTGTATGCTCGGGCAGATTGAGATGAGCTGGGTTTGAAGACAATGGTTGGAGTCTTAGAAGAGGCCTAATCTGACCAAAAAATCAGTTTTTTGTTTGCCCTCAGGAGCACGTAGGTGGCGAAGAATGAATGTGCAGATAGGCTTGCACTTTATAACTACTCTATAAGCTGGCATGCAAGGGACCAGACTGATATTCTGAATGTCCTACGGGTAAAAGGTCATGTAAACAATTCATGGAATGAGGGTGAATCTGCAACCCTAATTTTCCTTCCTTTCGTTTGCGTGAAATATTGTCTATATATTCAATGTTGTCTCTTGTATGAACTTTGTTGACACTATGACAATGTTGTCACTGTCTTTGTAGTTCCACAGAGGGTCCATGTAGTTTTCTATCAGTGTTGTTCGTTACGTTAGGCCAGTGAGTTTGCCTCAGTGTATCATTTCAGGGCAGTCTTGAAGTATGAGCTCTGTAGTCTAGTGTGTCTGTCCACATGTACATGTGGCTACTGAGTCGATGTGTCCTGTTCTAAGGCGTAGAATGACAACTGTCAATCTGCTCATATTATAGTAATCATCTTCTGTTGGTATTTGTGGCTTTCTGATTGATTTAATCATCTTTTTCTTTTGGTGGTAGGTAACTGGCACATCCGTTGCTCTCCTGCAGCACCTTCTTTGACCAAATGGTCTGCTGTTTCATTTCCTGGTATTCCACAGTGAGAGGGTATCCACTGCAAGACAACCCTGCACTGCAGGACAATTTAGACGGTGGGGTCTGTATACATGGCAATTTTCTGGACTGGAGTGCTTGGAGTTGCAACCATAACAAACTGCAGAATATAAAATCAAATGCAGTGCAGTTATACAAGGCGCTATACTGGAAGTCGTGAGAGTCATGTGCTTAAGCGTAGTAGCTCAATCACGCCAAGTGTACCTGGTTCAAACTCCGCGTCTGCAAATTTGGAAACAAATTAGTTCCCTTGAATTTTTGCAAACGGTAAAAATAGACCTCACCGTTCAGAAAGCAATGGCAAACTCCTGACTGTATAAGAAAATTGATGACTCATTTACTGTTGTTAATGGTTACATCCTGTGAAGGATATGCTACAATATTGGAACTAAAGAAGAATCTAAGATACACTGATGACACAATTCTCATGGCTACAAATGAACAAGATCTACAAGACTTGATAGACATATTAGTGAGAGAAAGGAAAAGAAAGGTTAAGCATGAATATAAAAAAACAGAGGTTATGGTTGTCTCCAAGAAACAGGAAACACCAACATGTAATATCAAATAAATAACACAACACTGAAACAAGTCCATCGATTCAAGTATCTGGGAACATTCGTAACATCAGATGGAAGATGTACAACAGAAATTAGGAGTAGAATAGCTCAAACGAAAGCAGCTTCTATGAAAATGAAGAACACACACTGTGCATGAACTCACTACCAATGACATTGCGAAAACGAGTACTCTAGTGCTATATTGAACCAATACTTATATATGGCAGTGAATCATGGACAATGAACAAACAATCAATAC
>JADZMA010000455.1:0-34778 GCA_020796225.1 Arion vulgaris
TCTTTCTTACACAGGAAAATCTCAGCTGCAGTGCGTAACCTGAGCACCGGCGAAGATCCCCGATGTAATTAAAAACGTGAAGAAATGTTTGAGGAATTTTATTTTTAATCTTTTTATTTAATTTTTCCTGGGCAGCGGCTTTTCAACCTGCTCTTTTTGATTTTGAAATGCCGGATTCTTTACATGCTCAACTCGAGGACGGACCACGTTTATTGTCCGTCTCCGATATGTCTAGAAACTCGATCTCATATTATGTTACCAGTGCCAAACCTGGGCCTGACAACAAATGATAGAAGAAAACTAGTCACAACAGAGATGAAGTGTCTACGCAGAATGCTGGGGGTAAAAGAAGAGACCGGTTGAGAAATGAAGACATCGGGAAAAAAAAGGGGTACAAATGTATAGATTTCATCAAAAAACAAAAATTAAATGGTTCGGTCAGCAAAGTTACCATCAGACAGTTCCCCCCAAAGGCAATGCTGCCCGATACAAGGGGGAAAAGCAAAAGCCCGGGCCCACGAAAAGATACCTGAGATAAAGAGGGACGAAAGAGACTATCTACGAAGCGCATAAGGGCCCTTTTAAAATCTTTCCTGACCTGACGCTGTGGGCAGGATTCGAGAAAAAAAGAAAAAAAACTCGATCTCACCCACTGAGATCGGGGATCTCGGGGAAAAATATCCATTTTTCCCAGAGGAAAATTCCGTGGCACGCAAGACGATACCAACCCCGCCACAAAACCCTGATAATGTTGTCAAAGGGGATTAACCCCCGCCCACAAAATTTGGGATTGACCTGAACGCAGCGCCGTAACCGCTCGGCCATCACAACTTTCTTTTTTTAAAAAAGGGGTTTAAAAAGCCAAGGATTAACCCCATTGCACCGGGTTTTCCCATACTGGGTCCTCTTCGCAGAAATGGTACGCCACCTCCCGAGAGTTTTGCAAAAACACAACACCGTAGCTCCAAACAATTAGGGTCTCTGGGTTGGAAATGCCAGGACCAAATCAACATCAATAACTTGAAAAAAACTTGGAGAACCAATGTTTATCGTGGGGCCCTTTTTATAAAATCTACACACAATCAATGAGGGTTACACTTATAAGTATTCTAAAATTTTTCAGATCTTATTTTTTCTTTTCTTAACCCATCTGCCCGCGGTTGGGGAGATTTGTTTTCTATCTTGTGCCAAGTGTTGGGGTTGAGTTGTCAGTCCATGCTTTTAGGGGCTTGAGCAAAGATCTTTTAAATTTTTTTTTCATTCCGTTTTGTTTGTAGACATTTTTAAAAACCTCACTTTCAACACAAACCGTTTTACACTTTTTCAAGAAATTAAAGAAACAAAATTTTTGAAAAAGTAGGGATTCTAACTTTAAAAAAGGGGAAAAGACCTTTTTGAACTTTTTAAAATCGAAAAGAGAAAAGTGTTTGGGCCCCTTTGCTGTCCACAAGGGTGATGACCACACAATTTTTATCCAAGGGAATGAGGGTATGTTTGTCTGTATTTGGGAGATGACTAGTGAGCCCGAGGGGCTTGAAATGTTCTTGAATGTGGCCGGTATATTGCACTTGTGGGGAGTTTTTCTGCCTTCATTTTGACGTTTTTTTCCCTCTATTATCTACCTGCCTCGGGTGAAGAACCTTTGAAGAATTCCCCGGCTGATCTGTTTTGAGCAATATTCTCCCAGATGTCGACATCTATGCCAAAGGTTTCATCATTCTTGAGTGTTTTTGAATGCTTTTTTTGACCACTCTGTGAGGTTTACCGCGGGCCCTGTAAATACTGGCCCTTTGCCAATATTTTTTAAGATGGAGGGGAGGGGATTATTCAAACGTGTTTAGTAAAATATGGACATTTTAGTAAAATACGGACTCAAAGGGATTTTTTTAAAACATAACAACACAATAACGATGCCTAGTAAGGCTTTAAAATGTAGATCAAATTACTTGAAATTTATTTTTATAATATAATTTAAATTTTAAAAAGACCTTGTTCAGTAAAATAATGTTGTGTGTTGTAAACATAAAACAAAAAAGCCTGCTAGTAAGGATTTAAAAATGAATCAAATTACGATTATAATTATATATGTATAATTTGAATTTAACAAGGTTTCTTCAGTAAATGTAATTTTCAGTGTTGAAAATAAAAACAAAAAACGATGCCTATAGTAAGTGATTTTACCAAAATGAATCAAATTACGATTATAATTATATTTTATAATTTGGGTTAATTTAACAAGTAAATCATAAAGATTTAGAAGAGCACCAACTGTTGACTAAAATGGAATGGCAATGATAACTGGTTGAAGCAAGAGTTTATCATCCCCCACAATAAGCACTAGTTTTGTGCCTGAGAAAAACCCCAATTTCCCCCATGAACAGTTGATCTGGTCAAAATCAGATCAAAAAATGGTATAGCAATAACCCCTATTTTTGCTTTTTATACATATTAAAATTAAACCCTGACTTCCTCATATCATCGGGATATGAAGATAAGTTTTTAACGACAAACCATAAAGATTGCCCAAAAAAATTTAAAATCCAGTTACATAAAATTCTCTTTGCATACTGATGTTCGGGGAGCTAAAAAGAAAATTTTATTGTCTGGGTTCCAACTTTTTCCCCAACAATGATAAAAAAATAAATGTTAATGCAATTTTCAAAGCTTTCTTCACAAGAAAAAAAAGGGCAAAATTCTAGTAGATAAATATTTTTTAATATGTTTAGTTTATTTGTAATAAGTTGTAGTGTGATAAAAATTATTCATATCATTTTTTTTCCCCTTGTTATCCTGTATCATAGTGTCTCTTCGGACATAAAAAAAAGTTGTCCCATAGACTTGACTCCTTAACTAATGTAACAAAAACTGCTTTGACTTTATCTCCTTCGATATTTTAAAAAAGTTGTCAAAGACTATTGATCCCTTCGACAAATGTAATAAAAGTTTATGTAGACTATTGATCTATTCGACAAATTAAAAAAGTTGGTATGTAGACTATTGACCCCCTTCACATAATGTAAAAAGTTCTTAGAAAAACCCAAACTGTGGTGTTGTAAAACATCTATTTATTCATGGACAATGATAGAGACTATCAGAAGCTGATGTAAGTACATAGTAATCATATATAAATTATTTCATTCTGTTAAAATTACCCCACTTGAAGTATTCTGTATAAAATTAAACTAAAAAGAGTGGAGAAAACATGCTACTCATCATAAACTTCTTCTGTAATAAAAATGCATCCAACAAGTTTCAACATCTGAAAGATGTATTGTCTAGATTTTTTCCCCAATAGTAACAGACAATTTAGGGGGAATACCCCCCTCCCCGGGATACATGGCAATATTGCTTCTGCGCTCTTTAAAAGGAAGGGGGGTTTACCCGCCCCCAAAAGAGCTTTTTGGGGTATTCTGCAACCCCACACCACATGTCCCCCAAAAAGTTGGGCCCCACAAAGAGAATACAAACAGACCTTCGAAATTTCAAAAAGAATATCGGGAAAGGGGCGAGGGAGAAGGGGAAAAGGTGGATAGATAACGAGTTGAATGCTGCTGGGGGACTAAGAAAACCATCACACAAGTCCCCCGGAGAACCGCAAGACAAATACATAAAACCACGACCTAGGTTCCCCCAACAGTGTTGAAAAAAGTTAAATTTCTTGGGACTAAAAAAACCATTACAAGTCCCCGGAGAACCCAAGAAAATACAAAAAACCCACGACACTAGGCTAACAGCCCGGTAAAGTGCTGACAACAAAGTCCCAAGAAGGAAAAACAAATACATAAAAAGACACTAGGTTAAAACAGGAAAAGTGTGTGACAAAAAGAAAAAAATTAGATCTGGAGTAGCTATACAAAGGATATAAAATATTTTTAATAAAAACAAATGTTGAAGATAAGAAAATGACTATGTATACCCCTTTGAATCTAGTAAAAAATAATTTTTAACCTTCTTGAGATTCTTGTACAAAAATTTTTAAACCCCGTTCTTCCTTCAGATGATAAAAACTCCAGCAATTTTTAAGATGCCCAAAGCCAGTATACCGGCTAATTCAGTTTACATTTTAAAAAAATGGCCGATGTAAAAATATAAAATCGGGGAAAAGGGTTTTTACGAAATTTTAAAATATGCGCCCTACGGGTGATGATGACCAAAAATTTTCACCCAAAGGGGAATGATTGTTCATGTTTGTCTGTGTGTAGATGATAGGGGCCCCATACGGGCTTTAAATGTTTTTACAGTGTGGGCAAGGATACTTGCACTGTAATATTTCAAATAATCTGCATTTGAATAACTTGAATAACATAAAGGGGGCATAGCCCCGGACAAAAAACAGAGTATTCAAAGAGTTTGTGACGTGTTAAAGAAAGCATGAAAAAAATTCCAAAACCTTTGGCAAATCGAAAACCCGTTTGATTTGAACCCGGGTCTGTATTCTGGGCATAGTATGTTAAGGTCCTTGGTACTCAGTAGGATATGTTTTTGAGGAACGTAGGAATTTTTTATGACTGTTGATTGGGTACATTTGAATGTATGTTGGGAATTGATGGATTACAATCTATGAGTGGTGGATGTCGTTAAATGGAAAAATAGATTTTTTGTAATTTTATTGATAAATAGAACAAAAAAAAAACATTTAAATCACATTGTAAAGTATTTTTTCAGATAAAAAAGAAAAAAACAAGAACTGCTTTGGTTTTGTCAGTAATCAAGACCCCTTCAAAACGAGAGAATTATGTCAAAGAAATGGTAAAGTCAAAAAGGTATAATTTTACACAGATCCGTGTGGCTGGACGGGATCGGGCCTCCACAAATCTCTGTTTTTGATGTTTTTTTTTGACGCTCTCCCGGTATGGTCAGGTTACCCAACATTTTCTCTGTTTTCCTCGTCTACCCCGATTTTACCTTTCCAATGCGTTCTAAGCCCCCCGCCCTCATAAAAGTCAAAAAAATAGACTCCTTTTTTTTATTATGATAAAATCATTTCTGTTTTTGTCCTTAAAATTAAACATTATCATTTTGGTCCATGGAATGAAAAGGGGCAATATTAAAAAGAATGATCATTTCATACATAAAGAACGCATTAAGGAAACTTAATTTTAACAAATTGTTGCATTCTTCTTTACGAAATTGGAAAAAAAATTTTTAGAAATATTAAAAAAACTGCACCTTCATATGATCTGGATATCTTAAGCTCATAAAGGGCCGTGCCGGCTGGGGGGCATTGGATCTCCCAAATCTCTGTCGGGGTTTTAGCTATAAACCCAGATGTTGACCCTAGGGCTAAGGGGGTACCCAACATTTTCTCTTTTGTTTTCCCTTTGTCTGCCCCTCATTTACGGTTGTCCAAGCGTTCAAACCCCCCCTTTCATCCATGCCCAAAAATGATGACTGCCTTTTCTTATCTTGAAACTACAGAATAAAAAAATGGGTTCTTAAAACGCGGGGAATTTTTTATATAAAAATGAAAAAACATGTAGCTTTTGGAACACAAAAAATAAAGTACTGTATTTAAAATAAAAATAAAACCCCAACGTTTCAACCAAAAGCCTTTATCAAAAATAAACAGATAAAGGAAAATTTCACTTCCAAAACAAAATGTAAAAACATGAATCACAATAAATGAAATCTTAATATAACCTAACTAGTCGACGTTGCTTATATACGCGGTTTTGGCTGTGTGAAAGTCTGTTTGAGGCCCTTCTTTGTTTTTAGAAAGAGTGGTCCTATATACAAAAAATTTTTTTTTAGAACCCCTAGTTAGTCCCTTCCGATGTCTTGCTTTTAATTTTCTCGGGGCCTTTAGGTTTTTACTGTTAGAGGCTGGGGCTAGTATGTGTCTGTCTTGGTGGTTAGTTGCATGATGTGGGGGCTTTACAGTCAGAAAGAAAAAAGAGGAACCAGATTAAAAGAAGTATAATTGCGAGTTCAGGCTTTTCCAAAACTAGAGATAGATTTTTAAAAAAGAGCTCACAGTTTAACAAGCTTTAGAAAAGGGCTAAAAAAAATACTTGCTTTTTTGTTACATTTTCAAAACTATTGCTCAAAAAGCAGACACATCTATACTTATTCGTGAGCTCAAACTAAAAGTAGGTCTGCTAGATAAGCAAAGTTAAATGCATATCCTTTTTAGGACTTTTCGAATCAACGATTTAACGCTGTTGTAATTTTTCAGCAATTTTCAGTAGTTTTCCATTTCTTTTTAAAAGGGGGTGTATCATCCTTTTTTAAAATTCACGCGAAACAATTTGAACCAAACTGTCCCAACGTGATTGAATCAGAACGTCCGGGAAAAGACCATACTATCCCAGGCCCCAAAAGGCCCCCCCTAATAACTAGAAAGATATTTCAAAGAAAAAACTTTTCAAGAGCCAGCAAAAAAGTTTTTCAAGATAACGAAAGTCTTTTTTGGAGAGAAAAAAATATACCTATTAGTGAGCCCAGATTAAGTCTTTCTTGTAAAACCAGAAGTTATTTTACAGAACAATTTTTTTAATTTGTAAGTCTGACATTTAGACTAACTAATGGGGTTTAACTTTTAATAGACTAGGATATTTCCAAAGTATTTTTTTTTAATGTTTGTGTGTTTTGTTTTTTGTGGGGTGTGTTTTTAGTTGATTATTATATCATCCTCATATCATAAAATAGCTTGTCCAAGAACTTTCCCCACCAACAGTCCTCCGGAATTTCTCTCTCTCAAGGTCAGATGTCCGCCTCTGCAGCCGTCTGTTCAAAATGTTACATCCAATTTATCTTCCGTGGTATTCCTCTTCTTTCTTGTGGTTGCCTCCTTAATGGTCTTCCAGTCCTTCATGTCTTTTTTTAAAGTCCAAAAATTTAAATTTTTTTTTTCTTATTTGTAGACGATTTTTCTTGAAGAGTTTTTCTGGATAGATATATTTTTTATCTTCTTTCAAGATATACGGGAAAGGGTGTCGTAACACTTATATTCAAAAGCACTTATATGTTTTTAATACAGATTATTATATACGTCCCTGAAAAAAGAAACGTTATTGTTCATTTGAGGGTCATTTCTTTGGGGAAAAAAGAACCATAATTGTCGATCTCCCCAAGCATGTATCTCAGTGTGTTTTGGGTAAAACTCCAGTTCTTTTTGATTTATGTATCTACTAGGTTTTCTCTCGTGGTTTTCCGTCTTGTTCACCATCGGTATGCTCAACGCAACCGAAAAAGAAACGTTATTAAGCTCTAATGATCTTTTTTTATGATCCAGAAGCACTTGAGCTTTTTCAGCTCTTTAAACTCGGTGCCAGGACATGTGACATTCTTTTTGGTGCAAAAACACCGTAAATCTGGGGAACCTGCGGCTTTTTTCCAGCACGCGGAGTTGAGCCACACCCCAGGAGCTTTTATCCGTCCCAACGCGCTACGAACACGCTGGGCAGAAGGGCTATTGATTTTTGGGGAAACCCCCTTGATTTTTTTGCTGATATTTAACTAGGGGTTTTTTTAAAAATATTATTTTATGATCAGGGGGCTGTATCTTTTTTTTGGTGGGGCCAGACACAAATTTTCGGGAAAATCATGGGTTTGGGGTTTGGGTTTTATTTTTAAATTTAAAGAAAAAATAAATAAAAAGACATCTTTTTGGGGGACTTCCCTCTTTCCTTTGGAGACACTGTATATATTATTTGATGTATAAATATAAATATATATTGTAAAAAGGGTAGTCATTTAAATATACTTTTTTGAAGAGCATTTTAATAAAAAATTGTTGAGATATGATATAAAATTTAAAATATCACGTTAACCATGTCACGTCCCCTAACCAGTTAAATTTTAAACATAAAAAATTAACAAGGCGTAGGAAAATATATGTGTTTTTTTAATATAAGTATTTAAAAAAGTCCTCCCTATATCATGAATAGCAGGATAACAAAAGATTATCCAGAAAGAACTCAAGATTTTTTTTTAAAAGATTTTACAAAAAAGAAGAAAAATTGAATTTTTTTTTGGGGGAAAATAACAATAGGGGTTTAGAAGACAATTATGGAAGAAAATCTCTACAAAGGGGGAAAACAAAGACACTAGAAGATGGATTCAAAAGGGAACTGATGAAGAAGAAGAAGAAGATGTAATTGATCATTTGGGCATGACGGCCAGGGAAAAAAAACGGCCTAAAGAAATATACATTTTAAAGGACTTTAGGGGGAAAAGTTCCCCCTGACAAGCTATTTGATAATGATGCGTTCTTTTTTAATTGCGAAATAAATTAATTATGAAATATTTATAATGAAACTTATAATTTTTATATTTTTTTTTTTTTTATTATAGAAATCATTGACGTCGACATTTTGGAAAAAGTGGCACTTTAAAATGTAAATTTGATGCCGATCGTTGTCAACAAAAACTCAACAACGTACAAGTTCTACCGTTTTTAAAAATTTTTATAAAAATTATGTCACAGAAAAATTCTTCAGAAATTTCCAGCTCGTGCCTGTTATTCGGGCAGAGGAGGACTTGACTACAAAAAAAATTCCAAAAAGGAGTTTTTTAAACACTGCAAATTTTTCTACAGCTAAAGATTTGGCTTTTACTTAAAAAAACTTGGAATACTTTAAACGATATGCACAAATGTTGAAGGAAAAGGACAAAAAACAACTATAAATTACATGATTGACTGGGTGACTTTTGAAAAAAAACCCTCAAACAGAACAAAATTATACAGATATCGAGAATGGGCACACAATAAAAAGGCATGCCCCCGATATTTGATGATTAATTCTGTTTCTGTAACTCGAGTTGTTTTTTGGGGAAAACGATATTGAAAATTTTTTTTTTTCCCTTATGATTGATTATGGGGGGTAGATATTAGGGTATAAAATAAGTTGACTGTTTTGAAACTTGTCATGAATAATGTTTAATGATGGATACTTTAAAAGGGGAAGAAATCTGGAAACAGATAACATAAAAAAAGCCAATAAGACATACATTGCACATTTGAAATTTATTGATTGATAGTATGTCAGTTACACTTCGACGAGTAAAAATGGCTCCAATCTCTTTTTTAAACAGGGAAAAAAATACCAGATATCAAGAATGATCCACATTAAAACGTCTCTCCTAGATATTTTATGAAATGTGGGTTCTGTAATCGGTACGAGAGAGAATAGCTTTGGGCCCCAAAGTAACGTCAACGGTGAAAATGAATGAAAATCGGGGGGATATCTTTTTTCAGGACGAGCCATCAACCACAGTAAATGAATTGTTGATTTTTTGGCACCACTTTAAGTTCAGTATTTTGCCATTGGTTTCGAATGAGGTCTTTTTTTCCTTTTTTTAAAATCCAGGAAACAATTTGTTCCAAATTTGCCCGGGGGTTTCCGTCCTTGGGGTTTTTGTTCGAGCTACTGCTTAAGCACAGGGCCCCCAGTAAAAACCAGAGAAAATTTTTATTATTGTAAAAATTTGCTGTCATATTTCCACTATTTAACTATACGTTCAAATTGCATATCATTTACAGGACTTTGTGTCCCCCCCCTTTTTTTAACGCTGTTTGTGATTTTTTTAGGGATTATTATTCGTAGGCCATTGCTTTAAACGGGGGGTACCATCGTCCTTTTGAAACCACGGAAACAATTTGCAACCCAAAATTGTCCGCAGCGGATTCGAACCCGAACGCGGGGGTTTAACCAGTCACATCCCCAGGCCACAGATCCCCAATCTATATCAATATTTTTTTGTAAAAAACGTTAGGATTTTTGTCAGGAAAAAATGTCCATATGTTATTAACATGTTTTAATATTACTACTAATATCACTGTATTATTTTATTATTATTCCTGATTATTTTTGCAATCGCTCGCACGGCTGCGCCCCAAACATCAGTGGTTGCGCCTAGTATACCCAAAAGGGGGACAGCACTGCCCTAGAGTATCTACGCAGTGGCTATTGGAATTGCTGAAGTGCAAAACTGTGTGCACTAATTCTGCACAAGTTGGTTTATAATTTTGAAATCTTCATTAAAATTGATGTTGAATCTATCCATGATTGATAAAGACATTTTGGTCGAAACGTTGCTGTGTTTTGTTATTGTTTTTGTATTTTGTATAAAATTACAGTACTTTGTTTTTACATGTTTCGCCATTGCTTCATAGTTTTACTACAGTTTTACATGTTTTGCCATTGCTTCATAGTTTTACTACAGTTTTCCCTATATTAATATATCCAGCGAATGAAGGATTTGTGTATTACAGTTGTACTAGAAGAAGCATTTATGAAATGAAGAAGACACTATGCGTGAATTACTACCAATAACATTGCAAAAGAGTACTCCAATCTATATTGAACCAATACTTATGTATGGCAGCGAATCATGGACAATGAATAAACAATCAGTACGATCATTGGGAGCCATAGAGATGTGGTTTTACAGAAGAATGCTGAAAATTTCATTGACAGCAAAGAAAACAAATGAGGAGGTTTTTAATCAGGCCTGCACACAAAGAAATCTTATCAAAGAATAAGAATCAGACAATCAAGGTTCTTCAAGGCTCATATAATGCAGAGAAGGTTTAGAACATTTGGTGACTACAGGTAAAATTCAGGGAAGGAGAGATGGCGGAAGACAGAGGGAGAAGATGTTGTGTGTCCTGACATCATGGTTCGACACAAGATCAACGTCAGAACTGATTACCTGCACCAAGCATTAGAAAGTTGTGGAGATCCATGATCGCCTACGCCAGCCGGCACGGTACTGATGATGATGATGACTAGAGGCAATAGATGCTTGGGCAGCAGAGAACTGTGTTAACTAGTGAGCCAGCACTGTTAACGGGCACGATCTTCTCTGTGTGTTCAAGTCCTCTGCGTGTCCGAAGATTTCTCAGAATGTATTTACAGCTGGATGATTCCTCCTGAAGTCAATCACTGACGTGAGAATATCATCGGTCATGTTGCCTCTTCTTGTTGATTCAGGCTCACACTTATCCTGCTCGGACAAATAATCTGAGAGTATTTGGATTCACGTGACTGGATCCACGATATCACTGACAGTCGGTCAGAAGGTAAGAGTATGCACGTAACCGAACGCAATCGATCGAACAAAGTCTGATCTACCAGTCTGAGGAAGTTGCACGTAGTGGTCGAAATCTCCATATCACTGACAGTCGGTCAGAAGGTAAGAGTATGCACGTAATCGAACACAATCGATCGAACAAAGTCTGATCTACCAGTCTGGGGAAGTTCCCGTAGTGGTCGAAATCTCCATATCACTGACAGTCGGTCAGAAGGTAAGAGTATGCATGTAACCGAACACAATAGATCGGACAAAGTCTGAGCAACCAGTCTGAGAAGTTGCATGTAGTGGTAAAAATCTGCATGTCATGACAGTCGGTTCGGACGATAAAGGTTTGCATGTGATCAAACTGTCGATATCCTGAAAATTTTTCATCAAAAATAACAATAGTCTCATAGAATTGAGAAAATTGCAAAAGCTTGCAGTGTTCTATCAAACATATATATCCCGCCTGCCCAGCGTGTTCTTAGCGCGTTGAACGACGGTGACAAGCCTCCGGGAGTGCGTTCAATTCTATGGCTGCAGAAAAGGCAAGGTTCTCCAGATATGCAGTGTACGTGGGCACTGAACCGAAGGGTTACGATGTCCATGGCATCGAGCCGAAGATCTGAAAGCCCCAGTGTTCTAGATCGGAAAAAAAACAAATATATAACAAACCATCCCCCTCCCTCCCATAACTGAAACTAGGTCAGGGTTTCCCTGGTCAATTATGCAGCCCAATATTAGAGTTGTCTGTAACTGGTCAGTGACTTAGTGACGGTTTGTCCAGTCGAAATGTTAAACCTAGGAGCTGTATAGACCACAGTAACATATGTTCCTTTCACAAGTTCTTCTTCTTCTTTCTTTTCCTTCCTTTTCTCTAATCCTGTTTTGTCTTGCAGCGTCAGGATAAGAAAAGTGTTATAGCTTTTATGTGTACTTCATAAACAATGTTTTTCGTCGCCTCTGTTATCTCTGCAGTACACCTCTTTGTCTCACACGTTCTAACGCGCAAGATAATTATTTGTTCTTGCCTTGTAAAACAGTTTATGATATCTTTCAGAGGTGGGGGTCGTCATATGTTTACAAATGGTTATCTGTTTGGTAGATTCATTGCGTCTATTTTTCTTGCTATTTATTATCTTTTTTGCGATGTTTTCCCTGTCAGATCCCAACCCAAGCGTACTTGGTTCAAACTCCGGCAGGCAATTTGAAGCAAATTTTTCCGTGAGATTTTTACGAAATGTAAAAATAGACCTCACCGTTCAGAAAGCAATGGCAAACTACTGAACGTATAAGTGGTGCCTAGAAAATCAAAGACTCGTTTACTGTGGTTGATGGCTACGTCCTGTAAAGGATATGCCACGATTTTCATTTACTGTTACAAGTCTGTCGTATTGTTGCAGTTTATTTCTGCATTGTCAAAGTTATCTTCACTTTAGTTTTCTTGTATGTTGCTATGTTCTGTTATCCACTGTAGAGTAGGCCACAACCAACTATAAACTCATACAACCAGCAGACTTAGGTAAAATTCTAGAAATAAGACCACAACCGTCACGTGACCTCGCATTCCAGTATTGTTGTATAAAGATGAATTCATTTTAAAATCAACATAACATGCTAAATCAAGGTGATATTATGTAACAATTTAAGTTTAACAATAAAGAATATCAGTATTATTAATATTTTTTACCAATAAATAACCTTAGACTCATAGAATTTAGAAAATTGCAAAAACTTGCAGTTCTATCAAACACATACAAATTCCAGCCACTAAACTCAAGCTAGGTCAGGGTTTCACCGATCAGTTATGCGTCCCAAAATTAGAGTTAGCTGGGGGTAGAGTTGACGACAAAAAAACAAACTGATGGATAAAATAAAAGACAAGAAATTATCTCTGGCTTGGCATTTTCTGTAACATTGTATATCATATTTCTGTTGTAACATTGTATATCATATTTCTGTTGTAACATTGTATATCATATTTCTGTTGTAACATTGTATATCACATTTCTGTTGTAACAATGTATATCATATTTCTGTTGTAATATTGTATATCATATTTCTGTTGTAACAATGTATATCATATTTATGTTGTAACATTGTATATCATATTTCTGTTGTAACATTGTATATCACATTTCTGTTGTAACAATGTATATCATATTTCTTTGTAATATTGTATATCATATTTCTGTTGAAAACAATGTATATCATATTTATGTTGTAACATTGTATATCATATTTATGTTGTAACATTGTATATCACATTTCTGTTGTAACATTGTATATCATATTTCTGTTGTAACAATGTATATATATTTCTGTTAACAATGTATATCACATTTCTGTTGTAACATTGTATATCATATTTCTGTTGTAACAATGTATATCATATTTCTGTTGTAACAATGTATATCACATTTCTGTTGTAACATTGTATATCACATTTCTGTTGTAACATTGTATATCACATTTCTGTTGTAACATTGTATATCATTGTTATGTTGCAGCCATGTATATCACATTTCTGTTGTTACAATGCATGTCCTATTTCTGTTGTAAAATGTATATTATATTGTTTGTTTTGGAATCATATACTTTATCCATGCATGTTTTCTCAGTGACTCATTGAGTATGATCAGGAAGATTGAAACAGGATGGGCTAGGAGACATTGGATGGAGTCGCTGTGAGGTCTAAGCTGATAAGGATCACTTTGTTTTTGTGCCAGGGCATGCAGGTGTAAGGGAATGAACGTGCGGATAGGCTTGGTACGGCTGCTGTACAAAGCGGCGAGCAATGGACCATGCTGATATTATAAATTCCTTAACCCTTCCGCTCTACATACTTTCAAGGTTGAGCTAAAATAGCTACTCTTTGTTTCTAGATCACAAACGAGAATGTACGCCTATAGCAGTGACAGTGAATGTATAAAGTGTTAACGCGTTTTTAGTCCACAGAGGAGAGATAATAACAGACGTGTTAATGCGTCTTTAGAAGTGAATGGTAAAAACGTATATATACGTCCTTAGCAGCTAAAGGGTTAAGGGGAGAGGTCGTGTATATGATGCAAGTAAATGGTGAATCTACAACCCTAACCAGACTGCAAGAATACCAATTCAAATGGGGTGTAGCTAGACAAGAGCACTATGCTGGTAGCCAAAGAAGAAAAGTAAACCAACAAAGAACCGGTGTCGTTAGTCGCCACACACTGAGAGATATACTGAGGGTAAGATCGAGCATTTATTGACTAATTGTCTGATGTGTGTGATCATGATCCGATCCACTAAACTAATCATATTCTGTTGTAATAATGTTATCATGTTTCTTTTTGGTCAATTTTATGACAATGTCATATTTTATATGGCCTTTTTTTACGTACCACCTGATGTTCATAATGTTACAGAGACATCGAAGGTGAAGATGTTAAGTCTCCTCGTGTCTTGAGTAGGGGTGTCCGCCCGAGTGGTTACCGGGCCCAAATTTGGGGTGCAAAGAATAGAACCACTGTTACCTGCCACGAATGTCGTAAGAGGCGACTAAGGAAGTTTGACTTAAATTGGGTGCACTGTCCGCTAGGGAATGCAAACCCGAAACAAATGCTTGCAGAAAACGGATACACCAGGCCATAATGCGCATAACATGGTGCAAAGACCCCTCACAATGAGGAATGTGATAACGGATTCTACGGTCGCCAGTCTGCCTTGAGATTTAGCCACGCAGTAAGAATGTCAGACCTACCATCACAAGGGTGGCCAAAACTTACTGCTGGAAGAGGTCGGCAAAAATGGGAAGCAGAAATCATAGGAATTATATCTTACAGAACTGTCCCCAGTATGCATACTTGAGAAGAAAGCGATGACCCACTTACACTAGCGTCCTAGACAAACTGTATGGCGTGGTTGATAATCTAAGGCAGACGGCTGCCTTTATTAGAGAATCTGAAATACCAATCTAGTCAGAACGCAGAAGAAGAAGAGTAGGGTTGTCCATGTTTCTGAGCCATATAGTATAGTATACATATTCTAACTGTCGCATTATATGTCCTATTATTCTTTTTATCCCATGTACTGACAGCGTCTTTCTTATCCCATGTACTGACAGCGTCCTTCTTATCCCATGTACTGGCAGCGTCCTTCTTATCCCATGTACTGACAGCGTTCTTCTTATCCCATGTACTGGCAGCGTCTTTCTTATCCCATGTACTGACAGCATCCTTCTTATCCCATGTACTGGCAGCGTCCTTCTTATCCCATGTACTGACAGCGTTCTTCTTATCCCATGTACTGGCAGCGTCCTTCTTATCCCATGTACTGGCAGCGTCCTTCTTATCCCATGTACTGGCAGCGTCCTTCTTATCCCATGTACTGACAGCGTCCTTCTTATCCCATGTACTGGCAGCGTCCTTCTTATCCCATGTACAGACAGCGTCCTTCTTATCCCATGTACTGACAGCGTCCTTCTTATCCCATGTACTGACAGCGTCCTTCTTATCCCATGTACTGACAGCGTCCTTCTTATCCCATGTACTGGCAGCGTCCTTCTTATCCCATGTACTGGCAGCGTCCTTCTATCCCATGTACTGACAGCGTCCTTATCTCCATGTACTGGCAGCGTCCTTCTTATCCCATGTACAGACAGCGTCCTTCTTATCCCATGTACTGACAGCGTCCTTCTTATCCCATGTACTGACAGCGTCCTTCTTATCCCATGTACTGACAGCGTCTTTCTTATCCCATGTACTGACAGCGTCCTTCTTATCCCATGTACTGACAGCGTCTTTCTTATCCCATGTACTGACAGCGTCCTTCTTATCCCATGTACTGACAGCGTCCTTCTTATCCCATGTACTGACAGCGTCCTTCTTATCCCATGTACTGACAGCGTCCTTCTTATCCCATGTACTGGTAGCGTCCTTCTTATCCCATGTACTGACAGCGTCCTTCTTATCCCATGTACTGACAGCGTCCTTCTTATCCCATGTACTGGCTCTCGGTATTTGTTAAGGTGTTGCGAAGCCAATTTACTGGCTAATTCAGTAAATCTTGTAACAAAAGTAAGCCCAGCGGTTAAAAACTAAGCCACGGAGAGAAATGGTTAGTCTGTACCAATGTATTTCAAATTGTCATAATTATTATATAATAATAAACGTTATAACTGAAAAATAATGAATATAAAATGGAACGAATTTAGAGAAGTGAGGAAATCAGAAATTATCTGGTCAACTACTGGTGACAATGTTATAAGAAAGAGAAGATGGAGATATGTTGGACACACCTTGAGAAGAAATTATCAACGAATATCAAAGCAGGCATTGAAATGGGATGCAAAGGGTTCAAGAAAGAGAGGACGACATAAAGGGGACCCTGAAACGAACTTGCTGAGAGGGAAAAGAAATATCGGTCTCAGTTCCATGGGGGAGATTGTGCGAGTTGCCCAGGATAGAGCGGTATGGAAAAATTGTTTGCAGGCCCTATGTAACTTATAACGATACGAGAGTAATTATTATTAATAAATATTATATTGACGATTTTTGAAGATAATAAACGCAATCTTCATACCAACACTATGCATAGTGCAAAACATGGACACTGACATAAGAGGAAGAACGGAAAATTACCACCTCTGAAATGAGATGCTTGAGGAAAGCGGCAAATAAAACAAGAAGAGACCATATAAGAAATGAGAAAATTAGAAGAACAGTCGGAACAACACCTTCTATTAGATTCACTGTGAAGGTTTCTTGTAACGATCTCACTTGAAGGATCTACTCTTCAAGTATCTCTGAAGACGGCGAGGCAGACCGCATGATGAGGGACACCTGTAAAATGGTAAGTAGACCTCACGCAAAACGTAGTCAGAAGCGCAATACCAGGCGTTATGACTTCCACCTGAACTGACAGCATGTGATCGCAGAAGAAGAAGAAGTAGAAGATTTAGTAAAAAACAGAGACTTAAAGGGTTTGACCACTTGTTCAGAATGAACCCGAATACACCAGATGCAAGAGCGTATAATCTAAATATGGAATTATTTTTAAGAGTATCCATCATTAAACATTATTCATGACATGATCCATAAACTTCAGTAAACTTATTGTTATCATTCTAATATCAATCCCTTATAATCATAAGGGTATTTGGAAAACTCTTTCTAATATCGATCCTCAAAATCAAAGGGTTACAAAACCCACAATTAATCATCAAATATCGGTAGGAGCATGACACGTTTCATTGTGTGACCATTCTCTGATATCTGGTATAATTTTACTCTCTGTTTGCGTGTGTATTTTTTCACAAAAGTCACACCATTCAATCGTGTAATTTACACTTGTTAGTCTGTCCTTTTCCTTCAACATTTGTGCATATCGTTTCAAGTCATTACCAAGTTCTTGTAAGTAGATAGCCAAATCTTTAGCTGTAGAAAAATTTGCAGTGTTTATGAAAACTCCGTTTGGAATATATTTGTTATAGTCAAATCCTCCTCTAACAACCGGAATAATATGAGAACGATACTGGAAATTTCTGAAGAACTTTTCTGTGACATAATCTTTGCATAAAGAATTTTCAAAACTTAGGTAGAACTTGTACGTTGTTGACAGCTTCTGTTCGCAAAGATCGTCATCCAACCTTTCACATTTTAGAGTGCCACAGTTTCCGTAAATGTCGACGTCAATGTATTTCTATAATAAAACAAAGAAGAAATAAATGCATTATACGTTTCATTATAAAGTTATCCTAAATATCTAAAAATGAGTACGCTAGTGAAGATTGAAACAGGCTGGGCTCGGAGACAATGGTTGAAGTAGCTGAGGAGGTCTAGGCTAACCAAAATCTTATTTTATAAAAAAAAATGTATTTGTTTGCAAGGGCATGGAGGTGTAAGGAGAGACGAACGCGCCGATAGACCTGCAGGTATTGCTGCTGTAAAAAGTAGGTGAGCAATGGACCAGGCTGATATTATAAATTCTCTAAGGGAGAGAGGTCGTGTACATGATTCCAGTAATAGTGATGAATCTACAACACTAACCAGACTACAAGAATTCCAGGTCAAGTGTGGTGTAGCTAGACAAGAACACTAAGCTGGTAGCCAAAGAAGAATAGTAAACAAACAAAGAACCGGTGTCGATAGTCGCCACACGCTGGAGATGCCTACTAGGAGGAGATCAAGCAATTGCTTTGATGTGCACTGATGGTGATCTGACGACTAAACTAAACTAGCTAATCTCTGCAATTTATCATTATCATTAGGTGCCGTCTCCACATCGAAGGTTGGCTGCAATGAATCTCAGCATCCTGTCTTTCGCCTTTGTGTTGCACACTGCCAGACTGTAACCTGTTCATTTCTTAAAGTTTTCCTCCCACTTATCTCTCAGTCTTCCTCTTGCTCTTCTCCCCAACTCTTACCCTCTAGTAAATATTTTATCATGGTGTCATGTCTTTTTATGTATCCAAAATACTGTACTTGTCTGAATTTAATTTCTCTTAATAATTGTTTCTTCATGCCTAGTTTTCCTAAAACATGTTTATTTGTCTGTTTTTCTGTCCATGAAACTCTGCCTATTCTTCTATATATCCACATCTCAAATGCATCAATTATGTCTTCTAACTGCATATTCATTGTCCATGTTTCCGAGCCATACATTAATATAGGATATATATAGCATTTAATCATTCTGCAATTTATAAATAAATTTGTTTTGTTTTTTATCGAAGACGTTTGACTTTTAATATTTCTTTATCAGTCCGTGAAATGGTTCTTTCAGCTCCATAGAGGTGTTAGGAGAAGGAGGGGGGTCTGGCGTTGAGGTAAGGTGCTCGCCCCCTCTGCAGAAGTACTCTGTTTTTTTCTCACCTATACTAATTGATCTGGAGATCTATGAACTCAATGTAGGTCTTCTTCTTCTTTGTGTTCATTCTTTACGACCATTTTAATCACTCTTTGTGATTTGTTTGATCCTTGCCAAGAACGTGTATACGTTGCTCATTGGTTTAGTAGGCCCCTAAACGTATAGAATTCTACACGTTTAGGACACATACATCCGATTTCAGCCAAACTCAGTGTAGTTCCTAATCCTATTAGAGACAGATTAGAAAACGTAGACCCCGTGTTCAAATTGATCACGTAACAAATGAATACTTTTTCTTTTTTTTCCGATCCAGAAGCACTTGAACTTAAAGCTTTTAGGCTCAGGGTCATGGACATCGTAACCCTTCGGCTCGGTGCACGAACACCGTAAATCTGGGGAACCTGTAGCTTTTTTGCCAGTCTGCGGAGTTGAACCCGCACTTACAGAGGACTTGTCACCCGTATTCCAACGCGCTACGAACACGATGGCCAAATCAATACTTAAAATTAATATGGGTAAGTTGGAAAAGCTCCAGCAAGGAAAATAATAGAGGCGTTATTCACGAGTCGACTGTAAATAACTTCGAGTTATTCACAGTCGATTGTATTAAGCTGAGTGTTAATACAAATGTCAATACAAAAATATATAGCTCCGTGTCAGGGGCGGCTCGTCATTAGGGCCAGTGGGCCAGACCCACCAAAAATATTGAGTAACGTGTACTTATTATTTCAGACATTATTTGTTTATAATTATTACTTTCAACAGGATACTGATTAGCTTTAAAAGTTGATATATAGCACTAAAATATCACAACATTTTGAAATCTAAAATTCAACATATTTTTCCTCAATTAGTATACACCATGGTCATTAGGGCCAGTAAGAACAGACCTACCAAACCAAAAATAATTAACGTGTACTTATTTTTTTTTTAAATGTTGTTCGTAATTATTATTGTTAACTTGACACTGATTAGCTTTGAAAGTTGAATATTTAACACTAAAATATCAATGTTATATCATAATAATATAACAATCATAATAATATAAACATTATTTAAAAACTTTATATACAGTCTCAAATTTAGCTTCTCTCTATAACACTTGACATATATATACACACTATTTTTATCGGTCGTTTTAAAATTCTCTACTGACGATGTAACATTGCGATCTATGACCTTTGACCGCTACTTTTAATAATGATTGCCAAAACAATTTATATCATTGTATTCACCGGAAGCTCAGTTCCTACTCGATCAACCAATTAACAGTTAAACGACGACTCTTGATTAAATAGTATTTTGTATAATTATTGATTGAATCACAAATTATATATAAAATAGTAGAAAAGGATATGCATTAATAGAAAGATGTAACTAACTATTATTATAATCGTTAACGGTAATCGTCCGTTTCGTATTCAATATACATATGTCTTCTACAACGCACACTCGTTTGCGATTGACAAGATGTGACCTACTTTTGAAGTTGTGGCTTACTTGAAATTCAAAATGAATCAAGTGGATTATTTATTACGAAATCCGTTTCCTTTTTAAAGATAGAAGAAAAGCTTGAAATTAAACGGCTAGGTGTACATCAGCCAAATAGCTTTGTATATGTGCAACAAGATGGTAAGAAAAAGAGGATTTTCAATAATAAGTGATTTAGTAAAAAATCGTGGTTAACTGTCAGTGAAGAAAAGCAAAGTATTTTTGTTTTATTGTTTGCTATTTATGTGAAGGACTTCGTCAACTGTAGGTTGTAGGGATCTCTTTTGTACCTTAGTTATATGGTATATATTTTAGTTGTTGTTGAACCCCGAATTATAGGTTTCACCATTTTGCCTATAATGCGTGGGGGAGAGTTTCCCAGCTTTCTTGCAATGACAGCTGGCAATTATGGTTGACCATTGATTCAGGAGGGGTATACGCTACACGCGACTCGTACGTTGTTACTTCTTACATTTGCTTTGCATTTATGCAACTTTTTCATTAGACATCGGCAGAAGATGCGTGCATTCACTAGTATTTAGGACCCAAGAGGCGTGTCTGCGTTGCTTTATTACCTACTAGCTGTACCCGCGCGTTGCTAGCCTTCAACAGAAAATGAATTTAAAAGAAACTTGCTATAACAATATGTAGTAATTATTTGTTTTATCATTGTCCTTTTGTTCATTTTCTTGGAGAAAAAAAACTTTCAATTTAACGTTTCATTTCAAGTCTGTTTATTGAAGTGCTTTTGGATATACAATATTTTTGTTTTCCATCGGGCTACACGAATAAATCAGAATGTTTTCCGACGCGTAAACAGGCCACATATAGCTGTCCATGTGAAAAGCAGGGATTTTCCAAATGTAGTCCACACACTTGTAGTGATTGTCCTTGTGATTTGTTGATGGTCATTGCAAAGCGAGTCCTTCCGGAAACTGCAGCGTTTGAATTCGAATGGCATGTCTGTTGGAATCATTGGGATGCGTGGCAATAGTATATCTTCTCCTTTAAATTTTCATTTAAATTGTACTTCGATGATATTGTTCATCATATTTTTCACTAAAAGTCTAGTACCGTTGCAAAGTCGTGGTGGATTAATGTTTCTGAGAAGAATGATAGGCACGCCAATTTTCAATGTTAAAACATGTGGTGGCATGCCTGGCAAATCAAGTGAATTAAAGAATTCAGTTGGATAATTGACAACTTCGTCTTGATTCATTACAGTATCGATGGACTTATACGTTGTCACTTCGCCTGGTATTTTGTTTTGGATGCTCAAATTCATGTCATATACATCCTTGTTTTTGCTCTAATATTGCACTGCACTGAGCCACTGATGAATTTTGTAATTATGTGCAATATTTGGGAAAACTTTATGAATCAATTCGTCTGTGGTCGCTATGATGTTACAGAAGTTTGTTGGCAATGTGATACATCGTGTGGAATCATCGATTGGCATTTTCCATTCCAATATCCAACAATTGTTTTGCGAAACGTTCAGAGGTTTCATCATGTTGTAGTTGTATACGCATATTGGTCTTCAAAGTCAATTTATGTATGTGTCGCCATAAAACTGATGATTTCAGGCATGCATTAAGTTCATCAGCGGTGTTGATCTTGTATAACTGGTAGAGTTTCCCGGGAAATCGCCAGACAATAAAATGAGTGCGCACGAAGAGCTGGTTATTTCCTCTCAAATCTTTCAGTGTACGATGAAGCGCTTCAATGCTTTTTTATGCGCCATAGTACATTCATCCCATATAATGAGTTGACATAATTAGTGCTTTACCCATTGCAGAATTTTGTTGATATTGCATGTTGGTGTCTCAGTGATTTGCATATTCAATGGCAATTTCAGCGCTGAATGCGCTGTTGGCCCCATCTAAAGAGTTGCTGCAATTCCAGAAGATGCGATTGCCAGGCAATTTATTTCGTGATCGTATGGTTGCCAAAATAATGAAATGAGAAAAGTTTGCCTGTGCCTCCAGGCGCATCTGAAATACAATCCACCGTTTTGACTTGTAATTGCATGCATAATTCTGTCATATGCTATGCGTTGTTCCGGAATCAATTTTGGAAGATTCGTTTGAACAAATGTACTCAATTCGTTGATATCAAAGTGTGTTTCTCGTTCCAACTCACAATCAAAAAGGTTGTTTGCAGATCGTTCTGGCGCATCCATTCCCAATTGCACCAGTGCTTTATTAGTGATTGCTCAAACATATGTCCTCAATTGAAACAATGCCTCATATATCCCGTTTGGTGTGAATTGAATGTCAGGATTTTGATTCGTCGCACGCAAGCGATGTAGGATGTCTTCACTCATGTAGTCTTTGTATTTTTTCCCAAAGTTCTTTTGGATTGGATGGGAAGCACGTTGTTAATGTTACTGCAAATAATGTGCGTATTTGCTGTGGTCGTGCAGTATTGGATGCATCAGCGAGTGAAGTGTCCCAATGTGCATCGTTTTCAGAAGATTTAATTCTTGGCAAGCTTACGATAATAGCACATACGTGACCGTTAACTGTTCTCAATTCTTGGAAGGATGTTGGTCCACGTTTGTTGATTAACAGTAATCGCAAGTAAAGCATTCTGCATTGTTTGGATGAACAGTGTACAAACGACCTAACGCATTGGTCGAATATAAATTGGAATGTCCTTCAAGCTACTTTACCTTGTTTACGACGTTGAAACTTTTTCGCTGCTGCATTCCATGTGTAGTATGTTGGCAGTTCAGAGTAAGTAGCGTCTTTGCAAATATATCATCTCTACACAATGAGAAAAATGCAGTTAACGTTGTTGGCGATGGTGACAATGCTTGTGCATGTGCATTATCTGTTGAGAAGTACACGCGCTGTCCATTTCAAGGTGCACTGCCAAATGAACAACTGTTGGATGTCGTTCATGAATTGAAATGATAAATGCGCCATACTGCTTCATTGCTACCAATGTAGCGTCCCAGTTGATAACGCTCGATTTCATCGATGGATGCATTTATATTTGCCACTCCAAAAACTGCCATATCGCTTCCTTTGTTGACATATTTGCAAATGTACTTGATAGATTTCACCGTGCAATACTCAACATTTATGCGCTTTGTACGTCTTTGAGAGTAACGGTGAATACGGTACAACCCAACGATTATCAACTTCAACATCATTGTTTCGCACTTTTACAGTGATGGATTTTCCGCCATCTTCATTTGATCGTCGACGATAGAGAGGATATCCGTCATTGCCAGTAATAGTATCGGCATGTAAGTCTTTTGGGTATCTTTTCGTGCATTTTCCATCAGACATGCATGGTGAATTATTGTTGAGTAAGCCACATGGACCATGAATCATGTTTTTGGTGACGACTTCAAATAAGTCTGGATCAATGTCGACATCTGGTATTTCTGTGAGATGCTTGATCAATTTGATCTGGTGTGACTTTTCGATCAACCAAATCAAAATGTGTGCATGTGGCAATCCTCATTTTTGCCATTCGATGGAATACATCCAACAGCGTGTCTCTCCAAAAAACACACTGCTTGACAATGAAATCCATTAAAGATTTCAATTTTTGTTTGAATACACGCGCAGTAATATCATGAAGATCCGATGATAATTGTCCAGCTAACAAAAGTTCTTTAATTTCATTCCACGAAGGATTGCATGTAAACGTGATAAATAAATCTGGACGGACATAGGCGCGAACATATGTCATTGCATCTTGTGCGTATTCATGCATGTGCCGCGGACTCCTGTAAATGTGGCTGGTGTATGACCATTTTTCCCAATTCATTAGGATTCACATTGCCATCATTAACAATTGCATCACGTAAATGAATGTACTGTTCTGAACGCAACTTGGTTTGATTTAATCGAATGTAGATGAGTCGCTCAGTTTCGATTTTCGCATACATATCGACAATGTATTGATGGAACAATTATCGACATTTCAAAAATATGATTTTCAGCGTTTTCACGAATCATTATTCGATATGAATAATAATTCATAGCACTAACTTTCTTATTCGTTTCCTCATCTGTTTTGGATTTCTCAATTTGATGTTGAAATGATATCCATCTTCTCCTTGCCAAAATAATATCGGATATTGTAATCCGTCGTAGGCGCGATGAGTTTCTGAGACTCGCTGAACATCACCACTTCTGCGATGAAGAATTATATCACGCGAATTAAATTCTTCGCCAACCATAACGATCGCCACTTCATCAATTGTTGGTGCATTGTACTGTCTTTCGTGTTGACCAACAGGTGTTTTGTCTGCTCTAAGTACAACTCGGTAGTCATCAGCTGGTAATTGTTGCAGGGCAGTTTTGAACAATCGAATTAATTCGTTGTGTTGATCGAATAAAGTTTGTAATGCAGCGACTATTTCTCGTTTTGCACGCGTATTGAATCTACAACGTTGATCAATTTGTTCATCATTGTTTCCCATGAAATAAATTTGAAGAAATTTGTAATCTGCGTCAGGCAGTGGCAGTAGTGAGCCACACGATGATAAATTGCCCTTGAACTTTGAATGTGGGCATAAATTCTCACGCGATATTTGTTGACCGAACGATGTCATTTGGAAACATAATTGTACGCGTATGTTTGCCAAGAAATGTTTTGATTGGCTTGTGTCACCTGCTACCAATGTTGATAATGGTTCGGGTGGCGAATGTAATACTGGCAATTTCACTTTTCCACCCGCGCAGCACATTCCTGGTGATTCATTCTTAAATTTGACAGCACTGCAATACACGCATAATCTATCCATTTTTCCAATAACCACATTTGGATGAAGACTATAATCATAATTTGTGTTGTAATGGAAAGCACCTAGATTTAAATCAGCGTGCAGTGTTCGTCTGGATTGAGTAGTGCGTATCCGAGCGGTTTGCAGTCTTGCTTCCCGTTGCTCGATTGTTTCAGCTAAACGGACTTGAGCAGTGCGTACTCGATTGGTTCTTAGTCTTGCCTCACGATGCTCGTCTGTTTCAGACGAATGGGCTTCAGCAGTGCGAACTCGATTGGTTCCTAGTCTTGCTTCACGTTGCTCATCTGTTTCAGACGAATGGGCTTCAGCAGTGCGAACTCGATTGGTTCTTAGTCTTGCTTCACGTTGCTCGTCTGTTTCAGACGAACGGGCTTCAGCGGTGCGAACTCGAACGGTTTCCAGTCTTGCTTTCCGTTGCTCATCTGTTTCTGAAGCTAGTAATGCCTTTCTTTTTCGTGATCTAGGTGTAGATGGGCCAATAGCTTTTCGTTTGGGAGGCATAAATTTAAAATGTGTAGAAAATTCGTTGAAGTTTCGCTGGAATAAATAAATAAAAAATTAGCATTTGATTAAATTCTATTAGGAAATGCATATTACTATATATATTAACATATAAATGCCAGGGAAAAGTGCGTAATATGTTTTGAAAAATCAGTTAAACTGTATAAATCATTTGTCCAAACTACTCACTAATCGCGCGCCACCTATTGCGAAATGGTTGTACTAATTTAGGATTGCACGCCGCTATAGCGGTCAATGGTATGGATTGATTTACAAAATAATAAATGGTAATCCCGTTTCTGTCGTGTAATCTAATATTGGGTAATATTCATACATATAACGTGTACATTGTACATCAGGTAAACGTTGATGGCAAAATAACCATCTTGCCATTTATAGAAATGCCCGCCAATAGCTTCCCTCAAATGAACGTATTCCTCGGATCGTAGTTTTGTTTGGTTTAATCGAATATAGAGCAATTTTTGCCAACATAGCTAACAAACATTGATGGAATAGATGGAACTTAAAATATGATTTGCAGTATCTATGATCATGATTAGAAACAAACCTTCAGCTTGTAACGGCTTGTTTGAAATATTGACTTTAACGGCTTGTTTGAAATATTGACTTGAATCATACGTCATCGAATCTGTAGATGCACATACTGTAAACTTCGGAAGAAACTCTCGATGAAATTTGCGTTTTTCGTCGGAAACGTTAATGGAGATTTGTTAGAAACTCTCGATGAAATGAGCGTGTTATTATTTTTTAGATTGTTTCGAAAAGCTTCAGCGCTACCTATTTCAAACTGTGACAGGTAGCATCCCGACATTAAAACAAACATATCCTGTAAATTTCAGCTACATCTGTTCAGTAGTTTCCGAGTCTATAGGTAACAAACATACATACATACACTCATTTTTATAATAGGTATAGATACCAGAGTAGCTCTCTCTCGATCCTTACCCATTTAGCCAGACATTATCTTTAGTCTATTTCAGGCCACCACGAGGAGGTAGAGTAGGGTCTTGATCAGTGCCAGCTCACTTACCCTGGCGCAACGTTGTCCCGTTTGTTATTTGCGCATGCGGTGCCAAATCATTATAGTAAAGGGAATAACTCGAGGAATAGACAAATAATAGTAAATACTAAAATATAAACCGAGCCCAAAACCATTATTTTCCGAAATTTTGTCTGGCCCACCACCAAAATGACCACGAGCCGCCACTGCTCCGTGTTATACACAGATGTCTATGTCATATGCTTATAAAATATAATAAAAAGAGATTTCCGCATAATATAGAGCGTTTTACACAGATACGAATAGTTTAATAATCTTCGACAAACTATAAACTTAACTAATAGTTTATCCGATCTAACTATAGGCCTATAATGATATATTACACGAATTCGTTGTAAAATATATTCGATTATATAGACCTAGGCTTACAAAAGTAGGGCTGCCTATAAAATATGTTGTTGTTGTTTGCGTTCGTTCTTCGCGGCTAATTTTATCATTTTTAATGTGATATCTAATTGATTCTTGACGAGAATGTTTTTTTACGTTGTGCAATTATGCGCCCATTTTGACTTGGCCTGCACACCCGATTTCAGCCAGCATTTTATTTACTATATATACTATATATATTATAGGGTAGCTTGCCCTTAACGATTCGTTGTGCCGTATATTTTGGCTTGGATCTGCGCCTTTACGATCATCTTTTTAACGTATATTTGGGCTTTATGATCTATGCCAAAGAGCTGTGCAGCCTTTCTGACTATGTTCCGGATTTGGAACATTTATCAGTCTTTTGGGGGGTACATAAGCGTATCCTGGGACGACATCTTCCTTCCTTTCTTTCGTTCGCTTGAAATATGTCTATATATTCAATGTTGTCTCTTGTATGAACTTACTGTCTTTTGTAGCTCACACAGAGTTCAGTGTAGTTTTCTGTCGAGTGTTGTTTCATTAGGCCAGTGAATTTGCCTTAGTATATCATATTCGGGGCAGTTTTGAAGTATGTGCTCTGCAGTCTGGTATGCCTGTCCACATGTACACATGGCTGAATTGCCAATCTTGAATTTTGTATACATGTCACTGCAGAGTCGATTGTGTCCAGTTCTAAGGCGCAGAATGACAACTTGTTCCAATCTTCTCATATTATAGTAATCGTCTTGTGTTGGTATTTGGGGTTTTTGATTGATTTAATCATCATTTCTTTTCGTGTAGGTAACTGGCACATCCGGTTGCTCTCCTGCAGCACCTTCCTTGACCAGTCAGTCTGCTGTTTCATTTCCTGGTATTCCCACAGTGAAAGGGTATCCACTGCAAGACGACCCTGCGCTGCTTGGACAATTTAGACAGTAAGGTCTGTAGACTTGGCAATTTTATTGACTGGAGTGCTTGGAGTGCTGATTTTGCATCAGTCAAATATACAACAGGTTGAGGATCGAGTCTGGTATTCAGCCGTTTCTCAGTTGCCACCTTGATTGCCTGAATTTCTCGCATCATAGTTGTGACAGAATTTCCATTGGTACTTTTAATTGCATCTCGAAAGTTGTATGGGTACTTGTGCACCTCCTTCTCCTCCATGCTACACTGTATTTATTGCTGACCCATCCGTGTATACCCGGATCATGTGGGTATTCTTCATCAAGTAAACTGAGAGTGACTATCTTGCGTTGTATGCTGTTCTGCTCATCCTTGCCGAGTATTTCTTTCACTTCTGTCTTGATGCATACTTCTGGTTCAGTCTCCTCTCTCCAAAGGTTTGCTCTGGCACAGACTTTAGGGATGCCAACTTTGGTAGGTCTGAAGTTTGCCTATTCGTCTTTTGGCCAGATGAATAAACTGCTTCTTTTCACGCCCCATTGCTAGATTTTGGAATATGTTTTTCATTGGTGGTTGGCATACTCAGAAACTTTTCTGCATCATTACTTTTGTGTCTGGACGGCATCTTACTCGTGCAACACCGTGAAAGTGTCGGCCTTCGCCATTGCTCGGAGTTGGACAGCCTGTCAAATCTGTACAATGTCGCCCTTACTTTCTGACCCTTTAGTTTATTCCGCAATAGGAACATTCTCACGTTTTCGAGGCGCGTGATGGCACTGGCAATTTGCAATGTCTACTCTGCATTTTCCCTGTCCCCGGGAAACACTAGACTGGGGCTAAGCACAAATAATATAGAGGATCTGTTCAATCGGCGCTAGCAAAGCAAATGAAATTTTGCCCTCGCACATCACCCACCTCAGTTTTTCCGGGGATGTTAGTTGTTAATGCAACAGTACCTTGCTCGGTTGTCCCAGTGAGGGCAGTTTCGTTAGGCACTAAAACGCAACTATAGTATTTGTGCTTGTTCAACCTTACCCTGTAAATGTGCGCTTGGCGTTAACTTCAAACTTATTTCCTTAGGGATGTCCATAAATGACGTCACGCACTTACGGGGAATGGTGCTTAGCATTAGCAGCCACGGGGAGGGAGCACACCCTCACCAGCCCTTCACGGCCGTTGGCACCTTCTATCTTACTTGCTAGACATTAGCGTTGCAGCAGGAGGAAGCTCGACCAAACCCCGCCCTTTTTTTGCACCTTTGTCCTCTCTGCCCGCCTCCCCACTTTACGCTATTTGCCCCCTAAACCATACCCTTCACTGTTTGCTCCCTCCCTGCACTGTAGCATTCAATTCAATTAAATAAATAGCTAGGTCTATCATTTAATATTTAATTTAATATCAAATAGCTATCCAAAACATATGTTTTTTTAAGTGTTATAATTTAATAAATAACTATAACTACAGTTATCAGAGGACTATCATCATAGTACTCGACATGTCCATAGGTGCTCAATCTCGCCTCAACAATTCCAGCAGCCCAACATGCCAGTTCGATGTTGATTAATCAGTCTCTTTGCATATTTGGTGTGTCGTTCTTTACTGGCTGCACCAATATTGATACCATCTCTATCAATTTGGTCAGCGAGTGGGACTCGCAACCCTGAAACTCTTCTGTTCGAAAGAACTCTCTCAGTGTGTTAAGAATGTCATTTCGGTCCACTGCAGCTCCTTCTGATACGTGGCCATGCCAGCCAATCTGTCAGCTCGTTCATTACCCCTGACTCCTGCGTGCCCAGGGACAAAAATAACTATAACTACAGACAACAACAAAACAGATAGATTACAGTTACAGTACAAGAAAAACAAATAAATTACTCTTGGAGGTCTAGTTGTTTATTCTTTAGTAAAACTTTTGTATCAAAATAATTGGAGCAATCTGTTTTTTGTACTTTTGTTAAGTCAATAAAAGTATGAATATTTAATCAGGCAAATATAGTCAACAAAAATATGTACATGTAATAATCAGGGACGTTATCTATGGACTCACCGATCATGATATTGTCAGAGTAAATAAGAAAATAAAAACTCAAATAAGGAGTCTTTGCAGTGAACGTTGATAATTCTCAACTGTGTGGTATAACATGAAGCAGGGTGTCAAGCATAGAGGTAAACACTGAAATTTAGGCAGCATATGCAAGTCAGGCTTCTTTTCCCTGCAGTCGTTCACAATTTACAGTCTAGTTTGTACCATGGGTTTACATATTTTTCAATGAAATGACACTCACTAAATCATGATCTTGCGGACATGAAGGCGTCACAATTGTTGAAGAATAGCAGGTTCAAGAAAAGCGATACTGACATCCTGCTTAAACTTCTTTGCTGTGATAGTTGTTGTGGTTTGCAATGTTGTTGTATGGGGCCAATTGAACTGAACAGTTTCAGCTATGAAATGATATTGGTTATTGGTTATTGGTTACTAAACTGACGTCATTGCACTCCGGGCAACCCATAGGTGCTCAGTCTCCCCAACAGATATCGAAGAGTATGCATACTGATGGTTCCTGTGGCTCGCTGATTAAACACACCTCTCACTCTGCATCTCATGCATCCAGTTCGACTTGAACAAAGGGTAATTCCAAACTGCTTAAATCGCTTGATCGATTCAACATCGATTTTAGTGTCCTCATCCAACGAGAGTCTCGAAGAGACCGAAGAATATCCCCCTTATCCATCTTCACTCCCCAACAATCGATGCTGTTGATGCAAGCCTGTCCGTTCTCTCATTACCGTAAACACCCGCATGCCAGGACAGTATATCCACGTAAGCCGGTGGATGTTAGAAACTTCTATAGACGACATCCACTCATACCGAAACCTGCCCTTCTGGATCTTGTGAAGCATCGACTGAAAGTCGATACAACAACTGCCCCAGTAAATGAAGTCCCGAGAATCCAATGGAGGACAGCAGTAACGGCCTCAACCTCCATCCTCATACTGAAGTAGTTGTCCTGTATGCCCCACTTCGCCTGCAACAACCCTACCATGCGCATTAGCCAAGAAACCCAGCCGGATTTCTCACCACGTTGAACCGACCATCGGTATATACAACAACATCATCATCCCTTGCATTATCTTCTATCAGCTGCGTGATCAGCCTTCATGTTGCCCCAATCTCACATTCTCTTCCAAGAGTAATGATAACGTTGAGATAGTTCATCATGCTTCCATCTGTTGGGATCCATTCTTCCCCTTTTGGTAGAGTCGCAACCGTAGTCACCTGGCCAATCGTTCTCTCAGCCTGGCCATCCACGACATGCCACGCTGATTTCGTGCCCTTAACATCATTAGTGTTCTTGTGAAGTGGATGTCTCTTATCCGAAGTAACCCGCATATATGCCTTGGTTTGGGGGATTGCATGACGGGAGCGTAGTGACAGAAGGCCAAGCATCTCATCTTCACAATGGGGGCATCTCTAGTGCAGCCCAGAACTATACGCATACCTTCATTCTGAACCCGTTCGAGTCGTTCACATTGTGATCTTGATATCGTAGAATTCCGAGTCCGTAATCACCACTGACATTACCAGTCGATCGAACAAAAGGGCAGTAGTCTCTGCTCAAAGGGGTGCGGACACCATAACTTTGAGAGCCGCAAGACCACGCTTGCACCGTTGTATCGTCTGTTCAATATGGTGTTTGAAGATAGACTACGATCAAAGGTTATTCCAAGAAAGCGAAGCCTGTCTCTGCGCTCGATGGTATGTTCATCAAAGATTACACAGGGTAGGTCAGCCTTTATATGAAATGATATAATAACAGGTACCACTTATAGGATCTGTGTGGGCTGGTCAATGGTCAGGTAAGTGTTAAAAGTATCCAGAATATTTAGTTTAGGAGGATTTAAAAGAGGAAATGGCTTTCTTATATATGGCATTATTATCAGAAACTACACAAATGATTTTGAAACCAATTTGCTCCAAACCACTAATAATTTTTTTTAATGAGACTATTTAAACATACAGCAGTTATTGAACTAACAGGTAAGATATGGACAACATCTGTAAGAAGAAAACAACTAAGTATCATCAAAATATGAGCAGTTGAAGCCAATGGAAACTTGATTGTTTCACCTCTTGACATCACATTCACGAGAATCACACACTCAATGTCCCAAATTACAGTAATCATGACCTTTCCTGCTGATGAAGATGAAGATGAATATTTTCCTCTTTGGTGATTGCGAATGATGCCATTCCATCGATTGCATTTTTGTCTCAGGTTCATAATGGTATGCCCAAGTTTCGTCACCGGTAACGATATTGGACACACAAATGTCCCCTTCAACGTTCCAACAATTCAGAACAGATTGTTTTCCTTTGGAATTTCGTGATCATTTGTTAGACACCGAGGCACACATCTTGGGCAAATCTTTGAATATTTGAGAGTTTTGAACATTGCAATTGCACTTCCTTTGCTGATTGAAAGTTGCAAGGTCAATTGTTGGCTGGTGATACGCCTATCCTCACGAATAATGGCATCAGCGCGGTTCAACATGTCGAAACTCAAAGCCGCTGCAGAACGTCCAGAGCGTGGTAAATCCTGCAGCCTCATATGTCCATTTTCGTTACATTTAATTCTCTGAACCCAGCGACTGACAGTGTTTCAAAACTGCACAACTTCCGTAGACTGCACACAATCGTTTATGAATGTTCAACATTTTCTTCTCTGCAGCCAGAAATTTATAATAATTCCCCTGTTTGTAACGGACATTGTTGACACTCGCCAGAAAACAAACTAAGTATCATGAAAATATGAGCTGAGCAGTTGAAGCCAATCAAAATTTCCGCCGATAGATAAACAGAAATATATCATATATATATCATACATATTTTATATATAAAACTACTGAATTTGTTGATTCAAAATAAATAAACGTAGTCCAATAAGATACAAATCGCCTGAGTGGTTACAGTGGCCCAAATTGAGGTTTAAAGAATATAACCACTGTTACCTGCCACGATGTCGTAAGAGGCGACTAGGGTTGTGCGGGGGCTGACTACCCCACACCGTAAAAAAACACTAGATGGCTACAGAACGGAGAGCAAACCCAAGTAAACGCTGGCTGAAACCGACACAACGCCGAAGGATAAGCACCAGAGCTCCAAATTGTGTGAAGATGTGACGTAAAACACACCAATGCTAAGGCTGCATGAAAGATTTCCACATGAATAGAATTTATGGGGAGGTCTCGTACATCGGTCTGGGCGGTGATCGTGAGAGATACACAAATATATATAAAAACAAGAAAATGGATACTCTGAGTTCAACTTAGAGTTCAATGAAAGTGACGCCCGAGCGGTTACCAAATTTGGTGCAAAGAATAGAACCACTGTTACTCTGCACGCATGTCGTAAAAGACGACTAGGAGGTTTGACTGAAATCGGAGGCACATGTTCAAACGTGTAGAAGTCTTGAGTTTAGGGGCCACTAAACCAAATGCAAGTATACACGTTCTTGGATAGATCAACCATATCACAAAGAGTGATAAAATTGTAAAGAACTCGCAAAAAAGAAGAAGAATGAAAGCGCGAATTGGCATTCAGATATTGGTTATAATTCATGTTAATAATATAAAAAATATATAATGCCAAGTAAATTGTAGACCAAAGTTTGATAATTAAGAGCGTAGAACAAATATATGCGACAAAGTAAATGGAACTTTTAAAAAAAATCACAAAACAAGAGTGAATAGTCAATCGTAACTGAGATGAGCCAGGGGTAGCAGAAGACAAATGTATATATCAGAACAAGTTAGTGAACACTGAAAGAGATAAGTTTTTTATAGAGAAAATACTGTTCAATGATAACTTTGCTTCAAAAGAAGTGAGGGCATTCTGAATTCTCCATCGACAATGTCTGACTTATGCTTTGTGTTGTACTTAATGAATTAGTGTATACAAGCAGAGGCACTCGATTTCGATGTGTTTTTACTGTCTGCGCCTCTTCTTCTGTTTCCCGGTTGAAAAGCTGCCTTTCCAGTTTCGCAATTTTGACAGAGATAATTTTTCCATCAGTTTGCACCCAAATTTCTTTGATGTCTTTGTGGCAACTGACTTCATGGAAAATGGTTGCCAATTCATTGGGAAAATTTCTGGTTTTTTTTCTCTGGGTAATGAAACATGAAAGGAAAGAAAATTCAAAAACAGTTTTATAATTAATCTGTAAATATTTTTAAATATGTTTTTAAAAATATGTACACAGATTTTAGCACATTAGAAAATATTTTCTTTTTAAACCCCCATTGGGGCATAGGCCCTCAACCAACTCATGCCAAGTCTTCCTATCTCTATCTCCTGCAGCTCCCTCCAGTTCTTCTTTATATTGTTTATCTCTGCCTCCAAATCTCATCTCCATGTAATTCTCGACCTTCCCCTCTTTCGCTTTCCCTGTGGGTTCCAGGAAAAGACGTTTCTGTTATATTCCCGGGTTTTTGCAAGTGTGTCCTATCCAGCGCCAGCGTCTTTCTGTAACCTCTCGGTCCACTGGAATCTGTCTTGTTCTCTCCATAAGTTCCTCATTTGTAACCCTGTCATACCATCTCAGTCCCCCTATTCTGCACAGACACCAGTTGATAATGTTTGCAGTTTATGTGTTATTGTTTTAAAATTTTATGTTTTGACCCATACAAGAACTTCCCAAAAAATAATTTTTTTTTAGATTTACTTAGATTCCCTGTTTCCCAGTGCAATGAAAGCTCCTTTGCCTTCTGTATTTTTTATTTTGACATTCTATCTGTTCCATTTTTTAGTTAAACTGACCCCAA
>JADZMA010000456.1:0-34760 GCA_020796225.1 Arion vulgaris
TAAAACCTCTGCCCTATGTGCCGCCTTTGGGCACGAAAGGAACAAACTAACTATAACAACAAGGAAAATAGATGTGAAATGAGGACGTAAAGAAACCAATACAGGATGGTTCATGGCCAGGGAAAAAATTTCAACATTGAAGCTTTGTCAGTATTAAG
Source organism: Arion vulgaris (assembly GCA_020796225.1). Lineage (NCBI taxonomy): Eukaryota > Metazoa > Mollusca > Gastropoda > Stylommatophora > Arionidae > Arion > Arion vulgaris. The sequence goes on from JADZMA010000456.1 coordinate 159, forward strand.
GAAAGTTATTTGGGAAAATATATGACGACATATATGAAGTTGTTGATTACTCCTTACATGCTTTATATCAGAGAACTGTCTTAGTCTGACTGCTAATAATTTCTAAATACACATGTAAATTGATTTTAGAAATGAATGTAGTAAACAAAATTAAAAGGAAATGTATAAAAATATATTTTAGGGGGAAGAGGAATAATTTGTGTTTTATTTTGAAATTTTTTTTTCATATTTTCAACATGAGTTATTTTTCAATTGTTCTTCCATCAGTATTCATAACTACTCCAGCTAAACCCTGTTCGTAAAACCTTCCCAAGGGGGAGACCATTTTTTTTTAAACTTGTTTTTTTTACATTGTCAGAAAAAAAATTTCAGAACATTTTTTAAATTTGGGGCTTTTAATTAGTGTTTTTCAGTCTCTTTACGGGGAATATTTGTGTGGTTTCCCTTTTGCTTTACCCACTGTATCAGAGAGCATTGCTCTGTGCTAATCTCAAAGTGGAAAAAATTTTTATTTAGTTTTTTTTGATGTTCAGTACTGATGTTGAAATTTTTTCTTGACATCTTTTTTTTAAAACAGTCACTTCGATATAAATTCTGTAAAAAACCATTTTTGTCTGACTGTTTTTTTTAAGTTTGATGTCAGAATCCATGTTTGACATTTAAAGATAATGTTAAAGAAAGAGGTTGTACAATGCTACAATTTTCATTGTGACATTTTACTTTCAAAATTGGTTTATTTGTTTATCATTTCATTTTTATTGCATCTATTTAGATTTCATAGTTTTCGTCCATTTGCTGATAAAATGCCCCATAGTTGTAAAATGTAGTGTACAACTGAGGAAATAATCAACAGAAAGAGCTGGGAGCAATTTACCTTGGTTTTACATCATGCACAATTCCCGCTTTGTAAAATTTTTTGCTAATGTCATTTCTAAATCACTGATTTTCTTTCTAATTTATGCATATTTTAAAATTCTCCCTTGGACTGATGACGGGTTTTTCAAAAGTTTTTCATTTTTTTCTTGAAACTCTTAAACAATGAGTCATGTTTTTCCATTTTTAAGACAGACTTTCTAAATTTTTCTTCAAAAATTAAACCCATTTTCCAAATTTTCCATTTCTTTCCCTTTTAAAGTATTGCTTTCCAGCCAGATAAGGTACTGTTCTGGACATTCTCTAAAAAAACCCATTAAACTTGTGAATTTTTTGGGATTGTCTCTAATTTTTCTTCTGCTCTTTTTTGTGCCTGCCATTTTTTCATGAACTGATTTGCCCACAGCATAATTTTATTTTCAAAACTTTTTTTTTTTTATCTTGTTGTACTGTTGTTTTTTCGTTTCTCATCAATATTTTCAGCTTTTTAATTTTTTAATCTTTTTTTTTTTTCTTTTTTTGAACATTGAGTGAAAATTCGTAAACTTTTCCATGGTCAACTGTTTTCTGAGATTTTCCCTTCTGTGTTTTTCAAAAAATTCCATGGCCCCTCATCCCCCACTTGATTTGTTAGGGTTTTGCCATCTGGGGAACAAAATTTAATTTAAACAAGATAAGTTTAAGTTTTAAAAAACAAAAGCACATGAATTAAAAATTATATAAAATTCTATTAATTTTTTAAAAAGCAGATGTCCCGCCACATTAATATTCTATTTTTAAGTTTTAAAAAAATATGATGATGGATTCAACGTTTTGTTTGTTTTTCCCTGAAAACAACAAGGAGATATAGAGAACACATAAGGGAGGGGTTTTTTGTCTCTACAGGCCATCTTGAATACTGGCATGTTTGAGAATTGTAAATATACAAAATATTATAGGTTTTTTTCCAGACAGGATATTTCTAAACCAATGCCCTCTGTAGACAATATTAACGTTTTTTCTTGAGAGCTAATATGAACAAAATATTTTGTTAATAACCTTTAAGCAACCCCTAAAAATGAAATAGAAAAATAAATCTTGTAAATCAATTCCAATACTAACGACTGTCCTGAGCTTTTTTAATAGTCATTGAAACTGGGAACTTTGAACACAGCACTAGAATTTAAAGGGGCCTTTTAATAGGGTTTTGCAAAGGGAACCCAGCCCTTAAAACTATTGAATAGTCACCCAATATTGTTAAAATACTAAGAGTGGTTATTATACCACAATAAAACAGTCAGGCCTTACAATGGGGGAAAAGTGATGGCTTTGAGAAATTTGGGAGTCTAAAAAAGGTTGAATCATCAGAGGGAAAAACTTTTTTTTCTGACTCATTTAAACAGTGTAATTAAATAATTTTAGGGTGTTTTAAAAAGAAAAGTCCCAATTTACATCTAAAAAGCTTGCACGAGCAGATTTTTTCCCCCTAACAGTCCTTTTTAAAATGTCTTTTATATACCCAAAAGCTCCCCACAGCAGTCACCAAACATCTTTGGGTTTTCAGGGGGCAGCAAAGGTGAAAGGGGAACCCATAAGGGGCAAGAACATCGCAAAAATAAGCCCCGATCCAAATGGCACTAGTTGACAAAACAACCCTTTTTTAAAGGTCAATGGGAAAAGATTTAAAAGGGGAAGCAGGAGGGGAAAGGGGAACCCAAAAACAGCAGAATTTTTGGGGAAAAACTGGTAAACGTCGGATGACCCTTTTAGAAATCTATTCCCTGAATTCATCTTCCCCTAATTCAACTTCCATCATAATTTTTTAACCCTTTATCTTCATACCCCCCAACTTTGATAAATAAATGACATAGACAGTTCACCCAAAAACATACAGTGTAGAGCTTTTGCCCGCATGGTTCTTTTGGGAATTTTCTCTCTCAAAGGCCAAAACTCACCTCTAAGCATGATTTAAAAACATGTTACATCTTTAATCCCTTCCCCCCTTTTGCTTTCCACTTGCACGGGTGCTTCCTTCGATCGTCTTCCAACCCTTCGTCTTTTTATATTTCACAATACTTAATTTTTTTATTCATATTTGTAGAACCAGCCAGTTTTTTTTTTTTGAGTTCTTTTTAGACAAATGAAAAAATTTGGGCCCAAAATGGGGGAATGCGGGGGGAATTCAGAGGAAACTTTGACTGAAACGACTTTGTTAGGGATTCCCGCCATGTTTTCGGGGATTTTTGGTTTGTTTTTTAGCTACTGAGTTAGTGTTTAGCAACGCGTGGCATTTCATGGAAGCTTTTTTCTGGAAAAGTGCGTTTTTTGGGTGCAGAAAATGGCGGACAGCGGTTTGCGAAAAGCCAACGCCGTATGCAGTTATATTGGGGGTGTAGAAAGCTGGGTTTTTTGTGATTGATGTCCCCCTTTGAAAAATTGCTATTCAAGGATGAAAGTTTGTGTTGCACCGCGATGGCCATATGCATAATGGGCAGGTTGCTTTTTTTGGGGTACAACGTTTATTCTGGGAAATTTGTTCACACAGGGAAAATTTTAAGGGACATTTCGGGGTATTCGGCAAGGAAAGGGCAAATTTTGGGGTGACCCACAGGAAGGGGAACCCCCTTTATGAACTTATATGAGTACACAAACAATGGAGGGAAATTAATTTTTTAGGGCATTTAAGATAAATTAATGGAAAAGTATCAGTTGCCAAAGAGAATCAGCAGATGAGAAAATATTATACCGAAATTTGGCGCAGGAAGGTGATAGGGAGAGATGGGCAATGGTTGATCAGAGATGAAAAACCCTGCTGAGATGATTTTTTCTCACAACCTAAATTAAAAAATGCTAAAGGAACAAATATATATATATAAAAAGAGGGGTCATTTTACAAGTTATTCTAATAAAATATTCCTTAGCAACGATGGGTGTAAGATAATTTAATAAAGGTGGAAAAATATTTTTTTTGAATATAAGTAAACAAAAGAATCCTTATATTTTAGAGAAAGAAAGAACAAATAGATCTACAGAGAAAGAACTAAACCCCAAAAAAAAATCAGTTACAAATGAGAAAAGAAATTGAATTTTTTGGATATATAAAAAGGGAAAAGGTTTGGAGAAGCCCATCGGGGGATGCCCGAAAAGAGAAGAAGAAAAAAACCGAGGAGAGGGGTTTCGGGATGTAACTGATGTTTTGAACATCATGTGGAAGGGGGAGCATCTGGCCAAGAGAGAAAAGTTTCCTGTTGGGGTGGTGTTCACCAAGACAAGCACTTTGATGAAGGTTCAATACTTAAAATATAAAATTTAAAAATAATATTTTTTTTAATGATATTTTAAAAATTGGAGAGTTTTTGACAATATTTTTTTTCCCCAGTGACCATCTAAATATTGGGTAAAGGGAAAAAACCCATCTTGTTTTTAAAATGAAAAAGAACAAAGTCCCAACCCATTTTTTAAGAAGAAAAAACCTCAAAGAAAAATCAAAATTGAAGACAAAATTGATATATTTTAAAAAAATTTTCAAAGATTTAAAAAAAGATCAGGTCATTATTTTTTGTCAAAATTGAACACTGAAGTTTCAAAAGAAAATGGGCAACAAAAATCAAACAGCCTCTGCCGTGTAACGTAAAACAGAATTGAGATTGCCGAAACTGTGTTCGACTGAAGCAACATGGAAACCCGGTCAACCTGAAAACAAACCCAGGGGAAACCCCGACAGACCTAAAATTTGACCCCCAGGTGGTCCACAAAAAAGCAACCCCAGAGATACGACAAAGAAAAAATATAATAGTATATGATAATATATTTTATTGAACCGGATACCTGTACTAAAAATCCTTCCCCTGGCCCAAAAACACCCAATCAAAAGATAAAAACACAAATTTTAGACTAAAAAGTTTCTAAAATTTGTTTTGACTTACCTCATCCTATTTTTCTTTTATTAAAATTTAAAAAAAATTTTTAAAATTTTATTTGATTTAAAAAAAACCCCAAAACTCCAATGAAATTTTTCTCCATATTAAAGATATAAAAAATACCCCAAAAAATTTTTTGTCATTTAAATGATTTTTCAATATTTACCTTACAAAAACTATTTAAGTTTAATTTATCTTGATTCATTCAAAAAAAGTTTTTAAAGTTTGACTTTTATTTTTAAATGCCCTTTTCCCAAAAATTATCTTTTAAAAATAAAATACTTAACTAATTACCTTCCAGTACAATAAACTCATGCAACACCCCCACCATTTTAAAAACCATGTAGAAAAGTGGAATGTTTTTCATCACATTTGTACAAATTTATTTTCAAATACCAAAACAGTGAAAAATTTCCAACCGAATATGGGGAGCTCGGGTGCGCTAATTCAACCCCAAAAATCGGGACCCCGGGTTGGGGGTAACAGAAAAAAAGTTAAAAGAATGAGGCAAAAAAATTTTAAAATTTATGAGCACAGAGGGACAAAAAATAAATAAATAATTTAAAAAAACATTATTGGGTCTTATTCTAAAACTCAAGAATCAAAGGGGAACTTAGATTATTGAGAATTGAAAATGTAAAGAAACTTAAGATATAAATGAGTTTTTTAGTATTATAATATCTAAACGTAAAGGGCGGTGGTTTTTTTTAGAAAATGGCACCCTTCTGATGTTCAGACTAAAAAGAAAAATTCCAGAAATATCTGGCACCAAAATGTTTTATCAATCATCTTTTTTTACTTTAAATGTGACATCATTTGCTCCATCATAATTATCAGCCGGGGAAGGAAGGGGAATTTGGTTTTTGAAGGGTAATTAACTTAGTGGACCAGGTCAAAGTCAGTTCGCGCTTACTTTTGATAACCAAACGCCTTTTTTTAGCGGAAGTAAAGCCCATTTCAAACGCCACTTAGCAGGGCCCTGGTCCACTAAGATTTAAAGAATTTTCATTTTAGAACCAGGGCCCTTTTTTGGGATTAAAAAAAGCGGATCCCCAAGCCCGAAATGTTTTGAGATTTTTTCATTTTTCGAATTTAAAAAAATTGGAAAGGAAAAAAAACCCCCAATGTGTTTTATATCGTTTACGAGATGGGGGGAAGTTATGTTATTTTATTTTACGAAAGAAATTGTTGTTTTTTCAATTAAAATGAAATTTGGGAAATGGTTATTCTAAAAGTATAAGAGATCAAGCTGTTGAACTTTTTTTGAATGAAGAAGATAACTTAGACAGAATATGATTTTCTGATAAGAGAAAAAAAGAGAGTTAGATAATCATTTAGATGACAGAGAATTGTTTTAATCAATTAATACGCTATATATCTCAATATAGAGAAAATCAATACGTAGTATTTGGGAGTGCCTCAAATTAAATCACAAAATTTAAATTTAGAATTTAAATATTTAATAAGCGGGAAAAGGGAAATGATTGATAATAAAAAAAATTTATGAGAACTTACGGCAAATTACGTGTTTTAAATACTTGATGTATTTTTTTCCCGGGCCCAAAAGAAATTTTTAAAAAGGGGCCAAAGGGTTAAAAGGGGTTTAAAAAGAAAATTTTTTAAAGTGGGTTTGGAAACTAAAGGAAAAAAGGTAAATTGAATGATTTAAAAAGATTTCAAAAAAAAAAAAGGAACTGATTAGCGAGGTGATGAAATAATGAAAATGTATGGTCAACGCCTAGTAGCAAGTGTTATAAAAAAGAAGCAAAGATAGGCGGGAAATTTAAAATTTAAAATCAGAATCACAGAGCACGAAGAATTAGAAGGAAATGGTTCAAGAACAAAAGGATTTTGGGAAACATAAAAAAAGAGTTCTGACCTAGAAGTACTTATTATCTCGCTTGAGCCTTGTTGTGTTTTGTTGTTTGCCCTTTTATTTATGGCATTGATTTCATTGAAGATTATTTTGAATTTTTTTTGTATTGTAAATTAGAGGAAAGTCAAAAGAAGCCAAAATGGCGCAGAAAATAACAAACATGATAAAATTTAAAACCAGTTTTTTTTATACATACATTGTTCCTTTTTTTTCAAATAATTTTCCCCAAATTTGATGATTATCCCACGTTTTATCAGCCCCCCAAACCGCTGATGAACCGGGTTTGTTTTAAACCACGCCATTTCCCAATTCAATTTCCCCCATTCACAAATCTCCCAAGGGGGGTTTTCAGGGGATCAAAGAGGGGGAAATCTGGGGATGTGGGACTGTAAGGTGGATGCCAGAATTTCCCCACCTTAGTTGGTTAATTTTTCCGAGTTTTTGGGGTATGGGTCTGGCATTGTCAGAAGAAGCAAACTTCTAGTCGAACCCGGACTTTTTTCAATTGCACTGAAATCGAAGAATTCACAGTACGTTGGAATTCACATTAAAATTTTCTTCATGAAACAAAGAATTTCGAAATCCCAGAACACCCCAATAAACCTTTCCCCGTGAGGGAAAACCTTTTGAATTTTTTAAAAAAGGGTTTTAAGAAGGATGTTTCCACTACAAAGCATTTTTTGATTGGGGCCGGTAGTGATGCACCCAGATTATCCGTAAAATTGTTCACATCTTTCCCCTTCATCTTTGATACAGAGATGATGAAGAACAGGCCAAGGGGTTTATTTTGTGTTTTCTTCAATTGTCTGGGTACCCACCTTTTAGACATTTTTTTAAATTTAAAATCATGAAGGATGGAACCATGTGAGCAATTCAGATACACAGCTATCGACTGCCGTCATTTAATCATTTCCCCCACCCCTTTAAGAGCTTGTGAACCCAAAAGACACTGGATCGATTTATAAAATTTTAGAGCCCTGAGAAAAATTTTTTCCCAACATACCGCTTACGGGGCAAACATTTGTCAGCATAAACAGGGAAACATTTCCGAATGTCCTTGTCAGGGGTCCTTTGTCCACAAAAACCAAAAGACGTGTTTTTTTTGTACTGTTCAGTCGCCATTTTGTTTATGGGGGCCATGATATAGAAAAGGGCCCCCCAAAAGAATATAAAGTTTGATGTTTGGGCACCAAGACACTTTTTGAAAACCAAAAACATTTTTCCCCCCATCCCAAACTTTGGTTCTTATTGATTCCCCCGTATTTCAAAAGTTTACTATTCTTTTTAAATAAACACACTGATAAACCTTTTTTTTTTGTACTGGTAGTATTTGTGATTGTTTAGTTTTAACTTTTCCTTAACTTTTAATTTAAACGTTGTCCATTTTTATGTTTAATCTTTTGGTTATTTTTTTCTGGGAACTAATTTAATTTGAATGATTTTGTTCTTTTTTTGAAAGTGTAAAATTTTTTTTTTTTCTTTTTTTTATTTTTTATTCATGAAAATTTTTTTTCATTTATCAGATATTTAAATTTTTTCCCCTATTCTGTTTTTTTTTTTTTATCAGATATCCAAAATGCAATTTTTGTTTTTAAGTTTATGTATTTTATTACTTGTTTCTTTTTCTTTACCCTTTTAAAGAAAGTATTCTGCTTTTTTTCACAATATTTTTAAACTGTTCTTCATTTTCTGTTAATTATTTAAATATTGTTATTTTTCTTGAATCCTTTATCTCTAATTTTTAGGTTTAATCATTTTTCTGTAACGCAATTTTATTTTTTGCTTTCTTTCCCAATTTTTTTTATCGTTTATATCTCTTTCCTCCTGTTTGCATCACAGCATCAGGGTAAGAAGAGATTTATAGAAACTTTTTTGTGTATCATAAAAATGATTTTCACCAGCCCCTATTTTTTATCCACCTTTTTTCATGGGTCCTTTTCTTTTATCCACGTATCTGAGAAACATTCTTTAGGACACCCCTGGAGTTTTCTGCATGGACCAAACCATTTAATTTTTTGTTTCTTTAAAGGGGTTTAGACAATGATGACCCACTTTTTTCTGGATGCTTTATTTCTAAATCCTTCTTGATTCCCCCCATTCTGCAGACATTTATCTTTTTAGACATTTATCTTTTGTAGTTTGATGTCTGACGGTTGCACGATAGCATAATGTTGGAAGAAAGTTTATTTTTCCTTTTGTTTTTGAAAAATTTTTCAAAATTTAATGTTTTCTTTTTAGTTTCCCCGTCTTTTTTTATCACAAATCTGGTTTAGTTTTCTGTCAGTGTTTATTCATTGCCGTGAGTTTTCCGTATTTCATATTTGAGGCACTTGAAAATGCCTGCAGTCTGATGTCCCTGAAACAATGAATTCCACCTTAATTATTTTTTAGTTCTAGTGCAAAAGGGCAAAATTGTTCCCCAAACTTTAAATTTGAATTCCGTGTTGGGATTTTGATTTTTAAAATTGATTTAATTATTTTTTTTTTTTGATGGTAGGTAACCCCATCCGGGTTTTGCAGCACCTTTTGGGTCGGTCGGGTTGTTTAAAGATTTTGGGACAAGCCATTTAAATAAAAGTACAATTTATTCTATATTTAAATATATATAGAATACTACACTGTAAAGAATACTATACCCATTCCCCCTCAGAAAAATTTTTAGATAGTTTCTTGTTCCAAAAATTTTCTCTCTTTTCTAAAAGAGAATTTTTTTTTCAACCCTTTTGCCTCAAAACTGGCCCCTAGAAATAAAAAAATTAATAAAAGAAATATAAACATTTTTTCACTGTAGTCACACCATCAAAGTAAAGACATTCACTGCTGTATTGTTCTAAAAAGGGGTGTTTCATGACTTTTTATCCTGAGAGTTGGGGTCCACAGTCTTAGGGTGAACGGAAAAAAAAGTATGAGACCGAAAAAAAAGCCCCAAACCCCATTCCCAGTAGTTTTACAGAAATTTTGATCTGCCGGTTTTTGCAGGGCTCATGACGGAAAAATTTAATCATTCACTTTAAAAAACTGATCTTAAAAATTTACTACAAAACTGGGAAAAAACACACTGTGGGTAAAAAATTTAAATCATTTTTTCCTTACTGCAGATGTTTTATAAATAAGGACATTCTTATTTCTTTGAGTTTTTATAAAAATGTGTTTGTAGATAAATGAATGAATAAATTTAAAGAAGCAGAAAAATTAATAAATTTTAAACTGAAAAAATAAAAACGTTACAGTAAGGGGTATAATTTAATTTTGAAACAAACGGCGCAGCTTTAGCATAAACAAAAAGGGGGGAAAACCAGAGCAGCTCAGCACTTAGTAGAATCACAATTATTAATTTTCACAGTTCTATATTATTATTTTTTATCAATTATCTATAGTTATCAATTATCACCAGTTCTCTACTTTCTATCAGTTATCTAATTATCTAAGTTATTAATTTCTATCAGTTATCAAATTTTCTACCAGTTATCTAATTACTATCATTTCAATCATCTACCAGTTTTTACTTATCAGTTATCAATCATCTACCAGTTCCCCCTTATCATCCCTTCAATTATCACCAGTTATCTAATATCTACCAGATCAATTATCCAGGTTACCAAACGACATCATTGCACCCGGGGAGACCCCTATTTGCTCAGTCCCCCAACAAAAATCGAAGAGAGATATGATGGTTTCGGCTGCTGATTAAATTTCACTTCTTTTCAGCATCCAGTTTGACATGTACAAAGGTAACCCCCAAATGAAATCGCTTGATCGATTTTTGTGTCTCATCCAGCAGACAGTCGCGAAGAGATCAGAATATCCCCTTTTCCATCTTCAACCAACACCCATTCTGTTGATGAAACTTCCCGCTTCATTACGCAAAACCGCATGCCCGGAAGATTCCAGGCCGCTGAGGGTTTGAAAGTTCTATAGAGAATCCACTATATCGAAACTGCCCTTGGATTTGGGCATCGATGAGGTCAGATACAACAACGGCCCCGAAATGAAGTCAAAAGATCCAAGGGGGGGGTAAGGCCCCAACCCCATCCTCATACGAAGTAGTTGTCCGTCGACCCACTTCCTGAACAACCCTACATGCGCATTAGCCAAAAAACCCCCAGCCAGTCATTTAATTATCTATCAGTTATCTAATTATCCACCAGTTATCTAATTATCTACCCGTTATCAATTATCTATCAATCTTTAAATTTTCAGTTATCTAATAATCAAAAGTTGTTTAGAGAAACACTTCAATGTGGCTTTCAATATTTTCCGAAATTAAGGGTTTTGTTTTCCAAAAAATGTCGAATTATGCTTTTGAATTTTTGTCTTTTAAACTGAAAGTGAATGTTTGTGATAATACTTTTTGAATTCCAAGAATCGGTTGGTTATAACAGACTTATAGGGGGATTTTGACGTCTGTAGCTTAACAGAGTGAGCCGATCAAAAAAGGGAACCGGTTCAAAATTCACCCTGCAATTTGGGAAAAAAACTTTTTCGGGGTGGGTTTTTTCTAACGGTAAAAAAAGACCCACCATTTAGAAAGAAAACAAAAATACTAAACGTAGAGGGTTTCAAATCGACGATAATTTACTGTGGTTAGGGGAAAAAAAGGATATACACGATTTTCATGTCAACAAATGTCACATCGAAAATTCTAGTTTTATTTTTATTGGGAAATATTATTTGAAAAAGAACCAAAAACAAAATACAGAATACCAACATCAGCATAAGAAAAAAGTTTGGAAAAACCGCAATTATATAAAAAAAAAAATAAGTGGTTTGGCCATTAATAAGAATATCCAAAACCCCCAGTTTTCAGAGTCTTTCCCAAAAGAAATCGGGAAAAAAGGAAAAGGGAAACCCAAAAAAATGGTTAAAGGGGAGGAAACCTGTGAAAGAGCAAAGATAAAATCCAAAACCCGAAAGGCAAGACAAAAAAAGAAAACAGACATCAAAACCCGGGAACAGGGGAGACGAAAGAAGAAGATTTCAGAACAAGATTTTATAAAGGGTATTCTTTTTCTGATTTCGTTGTTGCTCCTTCTTTTCTACTTTTTGCAAATGTGTATGATTCCAATTTGGTGTTGTTTGACATGCCAGAAGTGTGTCTTGGGAGAGAGAAGAATAGAACAACTTCTATGGGTACGGGGAAATGGGCTTGGGGGTGGTGCGAAGGGGGACAGGGACGAATGGGAATGCCCAAGGGATGAGTCGATCGCATAACAAAATAAAATAACATTTTTAAATGGGTTTTCCCCGTGAGATAAAAAAAATTTTCTTTTCCTTATTTATTATCATATTTGTCTTTTTCCATGATTGTTTACCCCTTTTAATTTTTATTTTGCTGTAGTGAAAAAATATTGGGTAAAAGAAAACAAAAGAAAAAAAATGCAGAGAAAATGCCATTGAATACTTTAAAAAGTCTTTATGACCCGAGACAATATTTTTCGTATTCACAAGAGGGAAAAACGATTAAGGAAAGGGGGTTCCCGAGTGGTTTGGGGGCCAGATTTGGGGGGAATAGAACCACTGTTACTCCACGATGTGTAAGAGGCGATAAGGGGGTTTTGAAATTGTGGTCCTAAACGTAGAAGTCTTATGCGTTTAGGGGCCACTAAACCAATGTGCAACGTATACACGTTCTTGGCAAAGATCAAACATATCACAAAGAGTGATTAAAATTGGTCTAAAGAACGAACGCAAAGAAGAAGAAGAAGAAGAAGGTGCAGGATAGGAAGAGCCCAAAAGACAAAATTTCGATATGTGTCAACCTGGATAGAAGTGGCAAATTGCCCCCTTTCTCGATAGACACGTCACGTCTGGAAAGATATGTCACTGTAATTAAGTGATTCTGGTCTTGAAACTTTTTCGTTGCTTTGGTATTAATGTAGAATTTGTATGCAATTTTGAAGATTATGACTTAGAATAGTAGAAAAATAGTAAAAAAAATCAACGCGTTGCCATGGAAACAATACAAATGGCCGTTAAGCACAAATTTCAAATCCCAAAAGGCTCTGAAGTTAATGAATTCTGTTTTCACTCTAAGGTGAGCAATTGTAATATCTACCAAATTACACATCCTTTTTAGGATATATTAAATATTACATTTTTATGAATTTTTGTGTAAACACACCCCAAAACAGCTTTTTTGACAAAATTTTGAAATTTTTACCCAAAAATTTATAAAAAATTAAATATTTAATATATCCTAAAAATCATGTAATATTTTAGATATTACAATTGCACACCTTAGAGTGAAAACAGAATTCATTTATATTCATTAGATTCAGAGCCTTAGGGATTTGAAATTTTGTTTTGGCGGTCATTTGTATTGTTTCCATGGCAACACTGACTTTTTTTTTACTAATTTTTCTACTATTCTAAGTCATACTCTTTCAAAATGCTTATATAAATTTTATATTAATATGAAAACAACGAAATAGATATTTATTTTCAAGACCTGAATCCCTTAAACAATGAGAACACTACTGATATAGTACAAGAATAACAAAATTTGTAATAACGTGTCTTCTTCTTCTTCTTCCTCGTTTGTTCTCATACTCCAGCAGGTAATAGCATAACACAGTTCGGAGAATGCGTTGTGTCACAGTTTTCAACGTGAACCGTAGTAACTAGTATCTGCTTCTTTCGATCTGACACATCCGACTTTAACGCCTTTTTAGCTACCTGGTTAGCTTCTCCTCATTTGATATCCACATACTTAGCCAGACTTCTTGGTTTATAGAGACCGCAAAGGGGTTGGGTGTGGAATCTTGTCAGATTTGTTCTAGCGCTAGTGATGCTAGAGGTCAGCTATGAGTCGCTGACTATTATAGCCATACAGCTGGTGTGTAGTTGCCTCTCGGAGATGTATCTGACCTCAATGCCATGATCAATATGTAAACAATGTATGCGCAAGCTGAATAGAGAATTTCTGTTACAGGAGAAAAAGTATCACACTTGTTCTAGACAATTGATCATTTTCTCCAGATTAATATTTCCATCAGACCCAGAAAAACCCAGATTTCTCTCTCTCTCGATCGATCGTTCTTTTTTGGCCATTTTGATCATTCTTATTGTGATTTATAAACAGCCGTTGCCAAGAATCTATTTTACTTACATCGTTCAGCGCCATTTGCAGCTGTATTTCTTATCCTTAGGTGACGTGTCCGGTTTCAGCCAGCGTTTTACTGGGTAGCGACTTTTAGACGACCTATCCTCCCGGGTTGTAGAGCGTCATCTACCCAGGTTACCGGTCTTCTTTGGGCCACTTGGTTTCTGCCGTCTTGATTTGTGTACGGTTTACTCCGCTAGCTTTTGATTGTCCACAATCAGTTACACAATTTCTGGAATTTTCAGTGTGTGTATTTGCGTGGGTGACGGTTTGTTTTGGTTTTCGATCAGTTCAAGATGGCGGACGTCGATTACAATAACGTTACGATCAAACGTAGAAACAAAAGAGGACGAAGGCCAAGGCAGGGTCGGCGAGCAGACGCATGACGAACACGGCTTAAATACGTCCACTTGGGACTCAATAATATACGCATTGTCTACTGGAACTGTGCAAGTGCGCATCAACGCGGGCTAATTCTTGAAACTCTTGTTTACATAGCAGACATCGTAGCTCTTCAAGAAACTCGACTGGGCGATGGTGGTGTGCTACGCATGACTGGTTTCAAATGTTACTACAACAGAAGACATATGGGTCTAGCAATTCTAGTCCATAATAGCATTGATGTGTCGGAAGTAGACATGTCTCGATGGGATGATGACGAATTGCAACTTCAGGCGATTAAAGTCCAGTCTGAAAAACCGTTTGTGCTGGTCAACGTGTATGCCTGTAATACGAAAGTGGACACACAGAAATGACAGTGTTTGAGTGATATTATAAGTCATGAGAGCAATAATGTCTTTTTCTGTGGTGATTTCAACGCAAAGGGTAGATCATGGGGCAACATTTCCTCGAATACACAGGGAGAAGATCTCGAACTAGCACTTGAGACCACGGAATTGTTGTGCATCAATACCAGCGGTGTCACTAGAATTGCGAGTCGCCCAGGAGATGAGGATAGTGTTATTGATTTGGCACTTGTATCCCCTACACTCACGCTGTGTGCAGATGGGGATTTTAGGTACCATGGCAGTGACTACCGTCCGTGCATCATACTGGTGAACAAAGGTAGATTAAAACAACACAGGCCAGTAACGCACTCTTTCCAGTACGACACCACAGGGCAAGACGTTGTCAGTAGAATAAGGTGTGTCAAACGAGGCAAGCACACCAACAGTAGTAAACGTTGGGAACAGCCACCATGGTGGGATGACGAGGTGGAGAAGGCGTGGATAGACAAGCGGTGTGCTGTTAGGAGGTGGCAAACTGCCAGGAAAAATGGAACTACCCATCCTGCTGACATCTTGCAGTTGAAACAAGAAATGAATAATAAAACAGGGTGTTTCAAAGCTATTGCAAGGATGGTAAAAGTGAGAAGTGGGCTGAGTTCTGTCAACGTGTGGGCAATGACAAATCGTTGAATCTGTTCTGGCGATTGCACAGAAGTATGAATGGTACAGTAAAGAATCGGTGTGTTATTGACTTCCAGAGCTTGGATCTTACATGGCAGAGGACAGATGAAAACAAGGGTAGGGCTCTGTTTGTGCACTATTTAGAGCAGAGTGACCAGAAAGACATTGTAGGGCGAAACACTGCAAGACAATCCATTGCAGCTAAATGTAAGAACCAGGAATTAGATGTAGATGATTTGGTGACGGTGGAGGAAATCAAGGATGCTGTACGGAGAGCAAAAACAGTGCACCTGGTCCAGATGGCATACGATATAGTGACATTGACGGGTTGTCTGATGGGGAGTGGGAAGAACTGGCTGGCATCTACAACAAAAGCATTATGACTGCAATAATCAACGAAGAATGGTTGCACAGCTACCTGGTACCTCTGCCGAAGCCTGGCAAAGACCACACAAAAATTCAGGGCTATCGGGTAATCACCATGCAGAATACAATAGGCAAGTTGTTGGAGAAAATAATTGCCAGGAAAATATCCTGCCAACTAGAGAGGTTACGTCTCCTTCCACCCACCCTTAGAGGGTACCGTCCATATAGAGAGACATGGCGTAACGCAGCCGTGTTCGCCTACGATGTCTATGAGGGTTTTCACTCGGGCATTGAGACATTTGCTGCTGCAATTGACCTTGAAGATGCCTATAATAGAGTGCCGTTGCATTTTTAATGGTGCAGCTGACTGAACTCAATATCAGCCCATTCCTCCTCAATTTGATCTTTGCGGCCCTCTTCCAGCGAAAGATAGTGTTTAAATGTGGTAGTTGGGCGTCATCACCAACAACAATCCACCCTGGCTTACCACAGGGTCACCATTATCTCCGGTGTTGTTCAATGCCTATACTGTGAGCATCACAAAAGAGCAGATCACGGGTAGAGGAAGGACAATGTCATATGCAGATGATGTGTTGGTGTAACGTCAGGGCAAGGATAGAGAACAGCTTGTGGAGGAACTTCAGTCAGAACTCGACCGCATAGGTAGATGGTGGTTGAAGCAAGAGCATTGGTCAACCCCACAAAAGCAGCAGTGACATGGTTCTCTTTAAACAACCACATTGGCAACACTCCAACACCATCTGTGGTTTTGTGTTCAGAGGTGGTGGAGCGATCTCAGTCTATGAAATACCTGGGGTTGCGTTTTGATCGTAGTCTAGCTTTACGGAACACATAGCTCATGTGATAATGACGGCGAGGAAAGGTTTGCTGGCGATGAGGGTAATGGCTGCTGCGGATTGTGAACAGCGCCATCTTTGTCTTTATACCAGGGTCTGGTCCTTTCTGTGCTTGAGTATGCGCTGGCGATCCTGACTCTCAGTCATAGTCAGATAGAACGACTGGAAAGAATACAGAACGAGGCGATGCGCATTATACTTGGTTGCACTAAAGACACGTCGTGCAGGGCGATGCGCTATCTCCTTGACTATCCTACTATGGAGTATAGAATACTGATGAGCCGTGCACGAGCATACCTTCGAGTCAATGCTGACACACAACATCCTCTGCACTTGGAAATGAAGAGACAAAAAGGAAATAGGTTAAAAAGAGGAAAATCTTGGATGGGTAGGCCGAGGACTGTATTGAACAGGTGTGTACACTTGAAGACATTGATCCCGGTGAAGAATGGATACCAGTGCCAAGAGCAATCGCTACATCCTTTTCTGTATGCATCGAACTGATAAAGAATGCAGGCAACACAACCCACTTGTTGTGGAGGCAGAGGTTCAGGCATTAATTTCTGAGAACGCATCTGAGCATGATGTAATCATTTATACGGATAGTTCGGTGATTCGACATGTGCAGAGCTCGTGGGCTTCCTTCTCAGGTCGGAGGTGATGTTGTGAAGGAAGACAGTGGTGGTTTGCCGTGACTACGAGCAGTCTCACTATGGAAATCATGGCGGTTACCAAAGCGATGATTTGGCTAGAATCACAGACTTTATCCATGCATGTTTTCTCAGTCACTCAATGAGTATGCTCAGGAAGATTGAAACAGGATGGGCTAGGGGACATTGGATAGAATCGCTGGGGAGGTCTAAGCTGACAAAGATCAGTTTTATTTTTGTGCCAGGGCATGCAGGTGTAAGAGGAAATGAACGTGCGGATAGGCTTGCAGGTATGGCTGCTGCCCAAAGCGGACGAGCAATGGACCAGGCTGATATTATAAATTCCTTAAGGGAGAGAGGGCGTGGACATGATTCACGTAATAGCGGTGAATCCACAACACTAACCAGACTGCAAGAACTCAAAGTTAAGTGTGGTGTAGCTCGACAAGAACGCTATGCTGGCAGACAAAGAAGAATTGTAAACCAACAAAGAACCGGTGTCGTTAGTCGCCACACGCTGATGTACATACTGAGGGAGAGATCGGAGCACTTATGGACTAATTTGTTCGACGTGCAGTGATGGTGATCCGACGACTAAACTAAAACTAATCAAGCTACAAGGCAATCGTAGTTCCTTGCGAGCGGAAACCGCACTGGATTCAAGCCCCCGCTGGGCTTTCCAGATTTTCTGCACATTTGGGTGGTCCGCTCACCTCTTCGCCTCCCTACGCCTCCTGCGCCGTACACCTCTGCACCACCGTTGCCCAACCGTGCATCGTCCCACACGATGCTTGTCGACACACGGGGTTCAGTTCGGGCCCCACATCAGAGCTCCGAGTTTCACCCTATGGGGGTCATGTGAAATTCATCCGGCCCAAAGGCCCACGTCTCTCCTCTGGATGCACCCCTCATCCCTTTATGTTTATCCGTTCAGCTTCTCCCGTCGGCCGGGAGAGATGTGCATTAATAGTCACCGGAATTCCGCTCGTCTGTGTTGCGAGCGAATCTCATCCAACGTGACTACGTCTGCAACACTACTTAAACCAGAGTAGCTCTCCCTCGATCCTTGCCCGCTTAGCCAGACAAGATCGGTCGTCTGTTACCAGGGTCACCACCTGGAGGTGGGGTGGATCTTGATTAGTATGACTCACTAACCTGGCGCGGCGTTGTCCCCATGCGCCTTTGCCCCACCCCAGATTTGAAACCAATGGCATTGTTATTTCTAATTCCACATATAACCAAGTTGGATGAGCCGATGCGCACCCTAATTCAGTATTTCAAATGCGAGCAGACCATAATTCCGTATTTCAAATGCTTCACAGAGTTTAGGGAAAAATTTTTTTCTGCTATCTAAAGGTTTGAGAGTCGTCAACATTTGATGCACTTGATGCATTGACTATTGCTGTTGGTTGTTACTAATGTGTGTATTGATGTGGAAAAACCGAAAAATTATTTCACGACTTTTTCATCGTCACATATACCTCAGCGTATAAGTTTTCTTTTTCCGAGCCCGTGTCACACAGACCAGCATCGTATCGCACAGATATTAATAACATGTTTGATAGTCTAAGAAACATTGCTCCCATTAGTATGGCTGTAAATAAGTAATTGTCAATGGGTGTGAGCTTGTCCAAACAATGGAGCTTTCAAAACAAGACACTGCGCACATTTAGGAGGAAATGGTAGATTTTGGGGAAGGGAAAAAGTAAAGAAGAAAATAAGGGAAACCCTTTCTTACACGACGCCAGATAAAGAATTTTTTAGCAATAGACTGCAGTGTTTGGGGGTTTCGTTTGAGGTTCCACAGTTGTAATCTGCAGTCTCTGTGATCATTTTGTACAATTGTGATAGATGGGTGTGATGTTGAGTGCATACAGGAGACACACCTAAATGCCCAACATAGATTCGAGATTAAAGGTTACCAAACTTTCAGAACAGACAGAGAAGGACAAAAGGGGCCCGAGTCCTCACCCTAGTACGAAACGGCATCCCAGCCAAGCAAACGGAAGGAACAACAGGAAGTGCCGGCGCAGTAGAGATCGTAGGCGTCCTAATCACATGCAACGAAATGCAGATCCTTCTGTACAACCTACATTGCCCAAATGAAATCTCGCAGTCACTCGATGCAATGAATATCAAGGAGACAGCATGCATCGTGGTCGATGATTTCAACAGTCGCTCGGAGCGATGGGGCTACCCCAAAACAAACAGCAGAGGCGTAGAAGTGGAAGACTGGAGATAGAGAACAACCTGTTCCTCATCAATGCCCCAGACGATCCCCCAACCTTCACTCGAGAAGGTGGCGGACGAGCCCCCAGCGGGCCCTTTTGCAACAAGCGATCTATCCACAAAACAGTCCGTACGGTTACCAAGCAGCTAGGAGATAGCGACCATAGACCGGTCAACATGCAGGTATACCTCAATTTTGTACCAGACCCCAAAATGTGGTTCCACGGTGGAACTACAAAAAGGGAATTGGAAACAGTATGGATAACTGACAGATGCCAATGTTGTACCCATCAACATGCATAAAAAAGAAAAACATGCGATCCGTGGCAAGGGAACTCTCATTCGCAATCCTGAAAGCGGCACGGGAAACCATTCCCAGAGTCGATGGAAGGACTACGCCATACTGGAAAGCAGAGGTTCGAAGCTTGGGAAACGATCTTGAAGAAGCAAGGAGAGAGGTTGAACAGGCACAGTCAGTGATGACCAATACTGCTTACAAGGTGACAGCAGCCAAGTACAGAAGGGAGATAAAACGAGCAGCACGCCAGAGCTGGGTTAAGACGACCGAATCCCTGAACCTTATAGGGAGGGCCCAAAAATTGGGAAGTTGGCAAAAGTGTTGAGTGATGAAAACCCCAAACCAACTCCCAATAGTCCTTGAACAAGACAAAAAGATGTCCTCAGGAAGAGAAGCGGCAAACATTCTAATGCAAAAATATGCCGAAGTCAGCATAGTAAGCATAGCAAAAGAAACAGTGGATGACACCAAGAGAAAACGAGAGCCCTCCAAGGCGAGCCAAGAAAGCGGATAGTCACTAACGGAAACGTTCACTAGTAATGAGTTGAAGAGGTTTTAAAGGGAGCTGAAGCAGACAGTCGCCCGGAAAGGGCGAGATCACCAATGGATGCAAAAAGAACATGGGTACCAGGAAAAGAGCTCTACTAGCGTTCTAAACATGTCGTGGAGAACAGGCATAGTACCACAAGAATGGAAGGAAGAAATCATGGTACCCATCCTTAAACAAGGAAAAAATAAACTCGCCCAGCGAGTTACAGACCAATAAGCCTCCTAAGCTGCACGGGCAAACTCATGGAACGTATGGTGAACAAACAGCTATCTTGGCACTTGGAAAGCAAAGGGCTTCTCATGTCACAACAGGGAGGCTTTGAGATATAGATCTACAGGAAATCAGAAATACATTCCCCGGAAATCGAGATGGTTTCCAAGAAAGAAACAGACATGGCGGTCTTGATAGATATGGAGAGGCGTTGACACAGTCTGGTAAGAAGGACTAAGGCTGAAACCCTCACCGACGGCATAAGGAAGAATGCAATTGGTTGATAGATACCTAGAGAACAGAACAGCAAGGGTTCAGGTTTAGGGGTACACAAGCATGAAAGCCAAACTAGGAAGGGGTCCCCAAGGAGGAGTCCTCTCACCAACTCTTTTCCTAATCTTTGTCAATGACATCGCTACATGCCTACCAGAGTAAGTGCACCTGTCATGTACCCCGACGACCTGGCATTATGGGCGAGGGAAAAGTCAATGCCCACAGCAACAGATCGACCACAAGTTACAACCGGGTTTCCCAAAATTCAGCTTAAAGTCAATCGCCAAGATCTCCCGAAAACAAGACCCAACGTACCTCTGAGTCACCTGATGGGAAACTGACTTGGTGCGCTCAAATTGAAAATGCTACGGCAAAAGCGAGACACAGGCTCACGATGATGCGTAAACTCGCAGGTCCACGTGGGAGCAAACGCCCGAGGTGCTTAAAACACTCTACTCCGGTAAAAGTGCGACCGGTCTTGGAGCACGGTTTTGCAGCGTGGAGTAATGCATTCAACAAGCAATTCGCCAAAGTGTCCAACAGCCAGAACCGTGCAATGCGCATTATCACTGGAAACATGAAGTCCACGCCTATCAAGGCGATGGAAACAATCACTGCATTCAACCAATGACAGATCGAAGGGACAGAAAAGTCTTAGTTTTAGCAGAAACAAACGGCTGGGTTCCCACCCTATGCACGAAAGAATTATGAATTCGAAAGAAGCAGGATATAGAGATCTAGTTTCGTAAAATCTCCAAATCACTGACCAGACCATCCAGTCCCGTCAAAAAGCAAAGACAAACCAATCCCCGGGAACTGCTAAAGTGTCCCCCTGGAAAAACCCTAATGCCAGAACTAAGGGAATCAATCCCATGCATACTAAATGAAGGGGAGCAAAAAATCTTCGAAAGAAAAGCGGCCACAGAAAAGTACATAGTATCCAGTACCCTGAAAAAGTGGAGGCGTATACACTGACGGGTCAGCAAGAAACGCAATCAGCGATGGCGGGGGGGAATAGTGCTTAAAATCCCAAAGAAGTGATTTCACGAAAACAATTGCCACAGGTAAATACTGAGTAATTACCGAGCAGAGCCCAAAAAAAGCTGCGGCCGAAATGATCCTAGAGAGAATAGGCACCGCTTGCAACAAGGTCGTGATATTCACCGATGCTCTATCGGTCATCACGGCACTCAAAAGTGTAGGCAAAAACAGAGCAGAATGAGCTCAAAATGACCCTCGATGAACTAACGCGATCACGTAAACGCACCGTCATTCAGTGGATACCATCCACTGTAACGTAAGGGGAAACGAGCAACCGACAAACTGGCAAAGAAGGCGGACGATACCTCAGACTGATCACGAGATCGTACGAGGGAAGCCAGAACAACCATCGGTTCACACTACAGAAACAAATGGTCAAAAGATCATCCTCAGTACACCAACAACGACAGTTACTATGGCCTCTCGTAGTGAACAAGTTGCCATCTTCGCCTCCCCACGGTCACAACAAGCTCGAGCCCACATGTTCCACAAATTTAAGATTGGAACAATAGCCTGTACCCCTGCGAAAAGGCGGAATGACGGCAGAAACGTTCTGCAAGACTGTCAACGTTAGAGGGATAAAAAAAAAACATGGCCCAAAACACAGAGCTTCGCGAAAAGCTGGGCGGAAGGAACAGAGGCCTTAAAACCACGGTAAAATTCATGATAAAAGTTGGTTCATCAGTCTAGGCCGGGAACGCAAGAAAAGAGAGAGAGAGAGATGGGGTGACTGCACCGTAGTCTGATTACTACGTATTTTCCACAGATCTAAACCTATTCTAGTTTACTCAGTTATAGGACCATCACATTGCACTTCGTTGAATAATAATGTTTGCTTGATCTCTTCTTTAAAAAGGCGATCTCAGTGGAAGTACGAGCTCCGAGACCGGCGAGGGTCCCGATGTATTTTGAAAAATAGTGAAAAGTTAGACATAATTTTATATAATATATTTTTTAGTGTCAGTATAACAGAGTATCAATCTTACTTACTTTATTACACTCTGGTTCTCGTAGAGCAGTATAATAGAGTAACAATCTTACTTACTTTATTAACCCCTTTATTTCGTGAAGGTATAACAGAGTATCAATCTTACTTACTTTATTACACTCTGGTTCTCGTGAAG
This sequence comes from Arion vulgaris, assembly GCA_020796225.1. NCBI lineage: Eukaryota > Metazoa > Mollusca > Gastropoda > Stylommatophora > Arionidae > Arion > Arion vulgaris. Next base: position 22,916 of record JADZMA010000456.1, read on the forward strand.
CAGTATAATAGAGTAACAATCTTACTTACTTTATTACACTCTGGTTCTCGTGAAGCAGTATTGCAGAGTATCAATCTTACTTACTTTATTACACTGGTTCTCGTGGAGCATAGGGCTTTAACAGTTGTTAAACCTGTTTTAGAATAAATTTAACAGATGGTCTTGGAAAAACTCCATGTTTGGAAAGTGTTAAAAATTTTCTTCTTCTTCTGCTTCTCACCTAGATTGTGATTTCGGATTCTTTAATAAAGGCAACCGTCTGCCTCAGATTTCAAGAAACATCCTTAGTTGCCTCTTACGACATGGTGGCAGGGAACAGTGGTTCTATTCTTTAAACCCCAAATTTGACCCCGGGATCCACTTGGCGAAGTGTTACAAATAATAAAGATAATACATGTTTTTGTTATCGAACCTCCAGGAATAATGGGTTTCCACAATTTTCCCTATATTTTATTGGAAGAGACTACCTAGTTTTCTTACAGACCTGAAAGACTTCAACACTTCTAGGCGTGTGATACTTGCTTAGTGTTGTGTAAACTTACTCAAAAGTTTTTCACTTACAGACAATTCATGCCATTTACTTATTACTTACATTTGTTTTGCATTCGTGCATATTTTTTCATCATTAGACGTCGACCAGGAGAAACGTACAGGTGCATTTACTCTGGAAATTCCGTTCGTCTTTGTTGTGAGTAGATCTTATATAAAACGTGACTCTCCTTGCACAGTTCTCATTCAATCTCTACCCGCTTAGCAAGACGATAGTGGGTAGTATGTTCCCCCTTCCACCACATGGAAGCTGGTAGGGATTGATCTTGCCAGGGTCAATTTGCATGGGGCTTCGTTGTCATTTTGTTTCAATGTGCTGCGGCCCAAAAGAATATGTTGGTGGGATAAGTCGTTTGGAATAACAGGTTAAATCCAGAAAAGACAAGTAAACGTGGTGTTATTTAACAGAGGGAAAACCTACATTATTAGTTTGATATTTTCCCAGGACTCTGACTAAGTAGAGATAACGAGATTCCTCTATACATCAAATTGTATTTACATAGATACCTTTAGGTATACAAGCCAGGGCTAGAAAGATGGAAGGGGCAGGCATGGGAAGAACAGAGACGTAAACAGGTAAGGGTGATTGATTAGACATAGACCTGGATGACTGAGAGAAGGATAGACAATTGATGATTATGACATCTTGTTAATTTCAAGTGACAGTGGATTTGTGCCCACTGTAGATTTGGTTTTTTTCTGCTTTCTCCTGGCACGTTTAATGTCAGAAAGTTATCTTAGTCTGACTTCATCAGTTCTCAAACCCATTTTCAGAGTATGTCACCAGCAGCTGAATCTGTCTCTGACAGGTTTCTCCCAGTCTTATGTAGTGATGTCAAGCGCTCCCCAAATCGCGCTTTATCATCATCATCATCATCAGGTGCCGTCCAGCTGAGTTAGGCAACCATGGATCTCCACAAATCTCCGTCCCTGGTGTTTGCTATCATCTCAGATGTTGACGCTCTTCCGTTCCATGAAGTCAGGCTATCCAAAATTGTCTCTCTCTGTCTTCCGCTGTCTCATTTCCCCTCGATTTTACCGGTTGTTATAATGTGTTCTAAACCTCCCTTTCTCATCACTTGCCCGAAAATGATGACTCGCTCTTTCTATATGATGATAAGCTTTCTCTTTCTTGACTTCACTCAACACCTCCACATTAGTCATTTTAGCAGTTCGTGGGATTCTCATCATTTTGCTATAAACCACATCTCTGTGGCTCTCAGATGACACAATATTGGTATAGACCGTTTACAAATGTTTTCGAAATAGGGGGAAAACTGCAGTAAAACTTGGTAAATAGTGAAACACGTACAAACAAAGTACTATAGTTTTACAAATACAGAAACAGTGACGATAAACAGCGACGTTTCGACCAACAAGGCCTTTATCAAGAATAAACCTCCAAATAATAAGCAAATAGCCGGTAGAAAGTCAATTGTAGATAGCTTTGACAAAGGAGGTTATACGACGAGCAATTGTGAAAATGTTGGATTGCAAAGAAACAGTGACTGTAAGAAAGCTGCAGACTTGTTTAAGGAAGAACAATGGCATTGAGTTATCTAAATGTACGTTGTGGAAAGTTATAAGGACATTAGGCTTCACCTTTACAAAGTATACGAGTGGAAGAAATATTATTTGTGAGCAGCCGCATTTAGTAGTCATGAGAAGAAAGTACCTACGTGAAGTAAGAGAAATGCGCAGAGAAACTTATGATATTGTGTATTTGGATGAAACATGGATCAATGCACATCACGCCAATGCAAAGAAATGGCAGTCAGGTATTTGGTCGTCCATTTGTGTTTCATTTTAATTTGTCAATCCTGTTTGTTCGTTTGCTTGATAAAGGCCTTGTTGGTCGAAACGTCGCTGTTTATCGTCACTGTTTCTGTATTTTGTAAAACTATAGTACTTTGTTTGTACGTGTTTCACTACAAATGTTTTCCTCAGTCAAGTTCAATTTTCTCAAAAAGTATCTGTTGTATTGGTTTGAAATTTTGCATACAGTCTTATATTTACGATGACCAAAGGAATATGTCGTTGACAGGTAGAAATGCAGCTCAGATTTTGCATATCGGAATTTCTTGATGTTTTGCGAAAACTTTAGCAAAGCTATGCAAAAGAACTAATTTTACAGTGATACACTTCATATAGGTTAAGGGTGTCATCAAAGGCGGATCCCTATTCATATAGTGATGGGTGCCATGTATATAATTAACATAGATATATAATTAGCATAGACATATGGAAGAATTATAAAATAGAAAATGACTGGAGTATGACAATAATAAATTTCTAACCTTATTCTGTGTTGGACGAGTCCAGTAGATTGATGACTGTTCTAGGTTGAATTAAATGCAAACAATCCTTTCTCCAATATTCATCTTCTTCTTTCAAGACATGGTCCTCACATTTTATCCAGTAAGCTTTATCAACATTTGATAGCGCAGCGTGGGTTAGTATCTTGACGTCAGACAATTTGAATGTAGTATTTTCAGCTGTCACTTGTCCTTTAATTTTAGTCCACACAAGTTCTATTGGGTTTAAATGTGAATGGTACGGTGGAAGTCTCAAACACCTATGACCATGCTCCTCATCAACTTGTCAATTTGAAATTTCTTTGACTTTTGTGTCTGCTTTACAAGGACAACAATTCTGGTTTGAAGTAAGTTTCATTGAACGGAATATTTTCTCTGATGAGCCACATCTTTATTGCATCTTTGTGCTGATGTCGTAGGTATTTTGTCTTCTTGTGATATAACATTGTGATATGATGCATTGTCCATTATGAGACAAGATGGTCTATCTAAAGATGGAAGAACTGTTTTCTCGAGCCAATTTCTAAATATTTGGCAATTCATCTCTGCGTGATAATCCCTATTGTCTGTAGACTTTGAAACGAAAGCGAGTTCAGCATTCTGCAATAACCCATTATGTCTACTACCACCGTGGGCTATGACTAAACGTTGTCCTTTACTACTTGGTACATATTGCTTTATCCTTCCATCTACTGACTGCCATTTCTTTGCATTGGCGTGATGTGCATTGATCCATGTTTCATCCAAATACACAATATCATAAGTTTCTCGCGCATTCTTTACTTCACGTAGGTATTTCTCATGACTATAATGCGGCTGCTTAAACAATATTTCTTCCACTCGTATTTTGAAAAGGTAATAATGTCCTTTATAATTTTCCCAAAATACTTTTAGATAACTCAATGCCATTGTTTTCCTTAAACAAGTCTGCAGTTTTTACAGTCACTGTTTCTTGCAATCCAACATTTTCACAATTGCTCGTCATAACCCCTTGTCAAAGCTATCTACAATTGACTTTCTACCGTCTATTTGCTTATTATTTGGAGGGTTTATTCTTGATTCATGCATCCATCGACAAAATGACCGTTTAATAAACCCAAAGCATGGAATGTTCTTTGGGGTTTAAAATAGATCGATGAAGTCTTCCAGATCAGCTTCGACTAAAATATAAGTTCAGCTTCATTGCTGTTTGAAGTGTAGAATTTCACTTTCAATCCCATTCTGTAATATAGCAAGAATCAGCCAACGTTTCTGGTAAATGGTTTCTTGTAAACTCACCCACTGCCTGTATTGGTATAGACTTTACCCTGGCATATGATTCAAGTGTGGACCAATTGGACAGAACTAGCAAGGAATATGGATTAGACATTAACCAGGCCTTTTTATAATGATGCAGCGGACGGCAATTATTCCATGTGACGTCACAGGCTGAGGGGGTGTATTCTCACAGACAAACCCATTGACTGTTACTATTGGGAAACGCTGATCGACAATACACCCTGCAGATGTTAGAAACTGTTGTTGGATGCATGTGGTATTACAGAAGATGTTTTGATAAGAGCTATAGTTGTTCCCTCTACATACTATTTTAGTTTAATTTTATACAGAATACTTAGATTAATTTTAAATATGATAACTATTGTACTTACATCAGTTTTATGGTAGTCTCTCTTCAGTTACCCAAAGAATAAGTGCTACATGTTTGCACAACACCACATCTTGATTAGCACATAAACTAACATCACTTATCAGTAATCCACGAATTATATACAAATTTGCACATCACCACAGCTTGATTAGCACAGAAACTAAACAGTATTACATAAATATATTTATCTACTACTGAATTTTGCTACTTTCCCTTTTTGTGAAGAAGCAGTTTGCTGAACATTGCATTGATCATTCCTTATTTTCCTTAATTGTTGAGGAAAATGTTAGCAAAATTTTGGGAACCGTGGACAATAAAGTTTTTCTTTTGAGCTCCGCAGACACATGCAGTACTGTCTAATGAGAATTTTATGTAGTTGGAGTTACAATTTGTATGACAATCTCCTTCTGGTTTGTCGTAGCCAAGAACTTATCTTCATAATCAGATGATATCGGCTTTTGAACAACTATATATGATATGAAGCAGAGAACAGTGAGATCTTGTGATAGGTACTTCAGTCCACCTATCTATTAAATATTTTAGTTAAATGAAACACCATTTTTTATTACATTATGAAGGAGATTAATAGTCTACATACCAATTTTTATTAATTATGTCAAGGAGATTAATAGTCTACATACCAACTTTAATACATTATGTCAAGGAGATCAATAGTCTAATACCCACTTTATTACATTATGTCGAAGGAGATCAATAGTCTACATCCCAACTTTTATTATATTATTGAAGGAGGATCAATAGTCTACATACCAACTTTTATTACATTATGTCGAATGAGATTAGTCTACATGACAATTTTGATACATTATATCGGCAGATCAATAGTCTATGTTAACTTTTATTACATTATGTCGAATAAAATAAGTCTACATGACAACTTTGATACATTATGTCAATGAAATCAAGTCTAATGACAATTTTTTGATACATTATTCGAATGAAATCAGTCTACATGAAACTTTGATTACATTATATCAAATGAAATCAAGTCTACATGACAACTTTTGATACATTATGTCCGAAGAGATCACTAGTGATACAGGATAAAAAGGGGAAAAACAAATGATGTGCCAATCAATTTTCACAACACTACAACTTGATTAGCACATAAACCAAACAGTATTACACAAATATATTTATCTACTACTGAATTTGCTCCTTTCCTTTTTTGTGAAAAAGCAGCTTGTTGAACATTGCATTGAACATTCCTGATTTTTATATCATTGTTGAGGAAAATGTTGGAACCGCAGACAAAAATACTTTTTTGAGCCCGTACACTACAGTACTGTCTAATGAGAATTTCATGTAACTGGTAGTTAAAATTTTTAGCACAGTCTCCTTAGGGTTTTTGTTCAAAGAACTTATTCCATATCCAGATGATATGAGGACAGATCAGGTTCAATTTAATATGTCCTAAATGCAAAACACTGAGTGTTATACCATTTTCTGTTATCTTTAGTTCTGACCAGATGCAACTGCTCAACTGGGAATTGGAGTGTTTTCTTGACAAAACTAATGCTTGTTGTGGGTGATAAACTAATTGCTTCAACCAGATTATCATGTGCCATTGTCATATAATAGTCAATTTGTTGGTGCTCTTCTAAATCTTTTCATGATTTGGATGGACAAGAGGTTTTCAACATGAAACCATCTCTCAATTTTTCCACTATTTGACAGCCAGTTAAAGGAACTCTTATCTATGGAAACTTTCTTTAGGTGAACAGTAAAAAAACACGTCTTGATCTATTTTAATACTGAGTCCTAGCTGGTGCTTCAATAATTATACAATAGAATATGTTCCTTGTCTACATTTCTAACAACACTTTTGGCAGCGTTATTTGTTGTTATGTTTATTAAAAGAAGGTAATTGTTAAATTATACACATATAATTATAATCGTAATTGATCACATTTTGGACACATTACTTACTAGCTGGCATCGTTATTTTATTGTTATGTTTACAACACTGACAACAGTTGAGTTTACTGAAGAAGGTACTTGTTAAATTAACTTATATTATACATATATAATTACAATCGTAATTTGATCTACATTTTTGGACATAAGCATTACTAGGCATCGTTATTTTGTTGTTATGTTTACTAAAGAAGTCTGTTTGAGTTCGTATGTTTACTAAAATGTCCATATGTTTATTTAAAAACGTTTGAATAATCCGCCCCACCCCCCATCTTGACGAATAGTGCGTTTTGGCCAGTACTAAAGTAGGTCATGCATTAACATACAGAAAACAAAGCTATGGTGATCAACAAAGGGAAATAGTTAGTTAGTTTGTTCCTTTCGTGCCAAAGGCTACTAGCGGGTTTTGATCTCCACGGATGGGGTTTTTGCTAGTAGATGGAGTCTTAGGTTTTACATCCCAAAGTTTCTTTCTTGTGGATGGTTCTTCAAAGTGGTCTTGTTTCCACAGTTTCTTTCCAACTTTAATTAAGGACTTTTTGATTTAGTCTCTTTTTGTCTGATCTAAGAACATGACCAAATATTTCACCTTCGTTTCCTTATAAATTTGATATGGGTTGTTGGTGTGTTCATCTCTCACGGTTTAGGAAACGAAATCTCCATTTGACTTTTATAATTTTGGAGACATTTATTCTCAAAGCTGTCCAGTTTCTTATCAGTTTTCTTTGTTGATTTCCAACTTTCAAAACTGTGGTCAGACAGAATCCACATGACCTAAATAATTTATCTTTTGTACAAAACTAAGGTCTTGAGATTGCCAGATATTCGTTAATTTAGTGAAGGCACTAGCTGCTATAGCAATAGAGAGATTTTTTTCATCGTTTTCCCGTTGTTTGACACTTTACTACCCAAATATGTAAAATGTCAACTTTCTCCAGTGTTTGGTCATTTATTACGATGTTGTCGGTCGAGTTTGTGAGGTCTATAATTTTGATCTTGGCAGAATTAATCTGGAGACCAACCTGTTCCCGCAAGTGTGCAAAGATTGCTCGTTAGCAAAAAAGGAAATGGAAAAACATAAAATGAATAGAAAAATACATGGGGAATTACTACATCAAGTATAAAATTTCTTATCTTGGCTGATGATAACTGATGATGGCAGATGTATAACAGAAATTAAAAGAAAATGGGAAAATGGCCAAGGATAATTTTAATAGTATTTTCTTCTGTTCTCCCCAGATTGGGATTTCGGATTCTTTAATAAAGGCAGCCATCTGCCTCAGATTTCAGATTATCAGCCACGCCTACAGTTTGTCTTGGGCGCTGATGGGGAATCACTCTTTCTTCTCAAGTCTGGGTGGCAGTTCTGTAGGATATAATTCCTATGATTTCTGCTTCCCGTTTGTGCCGACCTCTTCAAGTAATTTCATAGTATGAGAAAGTTACTGACATCCAAACAAATTACAAACAGGCTAAAAAAGAGAATGATCAAATGCTATATATCCTATTTAATGCATGGCTCGGAAACATGGACAATGAACAAGCAGTTAGAAGAGAGAATTGATGCATTTGAGATGTGGATATATAGAAGAATAGGCAGAGTTTCATGGACAGAAAAACAGACAAAAAACAAGTTTTTGGAAAACTAGGGATGAAGAAAAATTATTAAGAGAAATAAAATCCAGACAAGTAAAGTATTTTGGGTACATAAAAAGACATGACACCATGATAAAATCTTTACTAGAGGGGGAAGTTGAGGGGGAAGAGCAAGAGGAAGACCGAGAGATAAGTGGGGGGGAAACTTTAAGAAATGGACAGGTTACAGTCTGGCAGTGTGCAACACAAAGGCGAAAGACAGAGGATGATGGAGATTCATTGCAGCCAACCTTCGTTGTGGAGACGGCACCTGATGATGATGAATAAAGGACAGGAGATTGGGAAAAGGGTTTGAATCAGGATAACTTTTTAAATCTAGGTTACCATAATTTTTAACATGAAGCAATGATTCCAATTGGTCTGATAGTAGGGTTTTGTTTATCTCTTTGCCTTTTTACCCCGGATTGGGGCAAGGCCATCAACCAACTCATGCCAAGTCTTCCTATATCTAGCTATCTCCTGCAGCTCCTTCCAGCTCTTCTTTATATTGTTAACTCCACCTCCAAATCTTGTCTCCATGTATTTTTGGCCTCCTTCTTTGCTGTCCCTGCGGGTTCCAGGCAGGACCTTTCTTGTATTTTCCCCCTCCGGTTTTGAAAGGTTTCCTATCCAGCGCCAGCATCATTTTTTAACCTGTTCGTTCACTGGAATCTGTCTTGTTCTCTCCATAAGTTCCTCATTTGTGACCCTATCATACTATTGTATTCCTCTATTATGCGCAGACACCCGTTGATGAATGTTTGAATTATAACTATTGTTTTAGTTATTCTCCATGTTTCTGCCCCATAATAGAACTGCTTTTAAAATTAGAGTTAAATATCCGAATTTTGTTCTAGATTTGATTTCTTTAGATTTCATATGTTTCCAGTGCAATGAAAGCTCCTCTTTCCTTCTGTATTCTTATTTTAACATCTCTATCTGTTCCACCTCTTTTGTCTACATTGCTGTCCAAATATGGGTATGATTCTACCTCTTGAAGTGGATTTCACCCAGGGAGATCGAGTTGTCGTTTGCTTGGTTAATTCTCAATATATTTGTCTTTCCTTATAAATGTTCAGCACTAGTTGCTGGGACCTTGATTTAATGTGTTTAGCTTATCCTGCATCTGATTTTGTGTATGTGACAGAAGGGCTATATCATCAGCGAAGTCCAGATCTTCTAGTTGCTCTGTCAGAGTCCACTGGATTCAATTTCTGGTGTTAGTTACTGTGGTCTTCATAATCCAGTCTATTGTTAGTAAGAAAACAAAGGTGATAGAAGACATTCCCGACGCACTCCTGTTTCTATTCCAAAGTAGTGAAGCATAAGTGTTTTTTTATAGTTTTGTGTATTTTTCCTGGACTAGGGTTTTTGGCATTTCTAGTTTTGCTATTATTTAAATCTGCTTTCCTCTTTTTTCTTTCTTCTATTTCCTTGAGAGTTTCTGGAGTTATCCATGCATAATGATTCTGCTCCTTCTTTCCTAATACGTCTGTGCACGTTTCGTTTCAAATATTTTGCTTACTGCGCATTCTTACCTCACTTCATCTTCTAATTGCCGCAAAACCTCATACTTATTAGAGACTGTGACCGTGAACTGTTCCTTTGTTTCTTGACTTCTGGGTATCCTACATTATATTGGTATCTATGTTCAGGGGATGTTATGTATCGCATAAGTTTCAGTTTAATTTTTACTTATCAGCAAATGGTGATCCGAATCTACATCTGCCCCCCTGAGAACCCTTACATCTTGTAGAGATGACCTGAATTTCTTGTTTATGCATATGTGGTCAATTTGATTTTATGTTCTGTGGTCTGGGGATACCCGGGGTTTCTTTATGTATTCTTTTTTTTGAGGAAAGACACTACCACATTGATTCGCTGTACAGAAATTAGGAATACTTTCATTTTCGTTCATTATCCCTAGTCCGTGTTTCCCATGATCTCCTCGTAGCCTATGTTGTCCGCACCTATTTTGGCATTGAGGTCACCATCAGAATTTTGATGTTCCCATTTCTGATTACCTATAGTATTTTGAAGTTTTTTGAAATTCCTCTTTTTCTTTTTTTCCTCTTTATCATTGGTAGGTGATAACACTAGATCACATTCAAGAATACCCTTTTTTGGTGGTTCTGAATGTTGCTGTGATTATCCTAGGACTCACTGCTTCCCATTTTATGCATTCTCCGCTTCTTTAGATAGCATTAAAGCCACTCCTTCACTATGGTGGGCATTTTCTTCCATATGGTCTGAGAACAGCATTGTTTCTCCTGTTTTTAGATATTGTTTGCCTGTACCATTCCACCTAGTTTCCACAATCCTAAGATGCCAATCCGTGAAATTTCATCTCATTTCACCTGGTCTTTCTTTTACATACTTCAACATTCCAGGTGCCAATTATGGAGCTTTTCTAGGTGAAAAGAAGATAATCTCGGTGCAGACTGCTTGCGGCTTTTTTGCATCGCTTCATACCTTTCTAGAAGAGCCTTTCCTTTTGGTTGACATTTTTTATTTTATTCTTAGGGACTTGTTCATGGTTGGTTGGATTTTGTGGCTAAAATTTTCTACGGGATAGGGTAGCCAGCCCTCCCCAAACCCCACCTTGCACCTCTTACAAATGCTTGTAGGTCGTAGTGCGCTATTTTGCCCCTTGGGGGCCCCCGCAACAGAAGACGATTTTTTTAGTACTGAAGCAATGATTACAGTTGGTCTGATGGGCGGGATTTTGTTTAGCACTGAAACAATCCTTCCTTTCTTTGTTCGCTTGAAATATGTCTATATATTCAATGTTGTCTCTTGTATGAACTTCACTGTCTTTGTAGCTCCCCAGAGGTCCGTGCAGTTTTCTGTCGAGTGTTGTTTCGTTAGGCCAGTGAGTTTTTCTCAGTGTATTATTCGGGGAGTATTGAAGTATGTGCTCTGCAGTTTTGGGTGCCTGTCCCATGTACACATGGCTGAATTGCCAATCTTGAATTTTGTATACAGTGGCTGGGAGCCGATTGGTCCTATTCTAGGGGCAGAATAACAACTTGTTCCAATCTGCTCATATTATAGTAATCGTCTTTTGTTGGTATTTGTGGCTTTCTCATTGATTTAATCATCCTTTTTTTTTGGTGGTAGGTAACTGGCACATCCGGTTGCTCTCCTACAACACCTTCCTTGGCCAATCGATCTGCTGTTTCATTTCCTGGTATTTCACATTGAGAGGTTATCCACCAAGACGACCTGCGCTGCTTGGACAATTTAGACAGTAGGGTATGGACAGGATTTTGGACTGAGTGTTGGGGGCTGATTTTGCATCAGTCAAAAATACAACAGGTAGAAGATCGGGCTGGGATTCAACAGTTTTTTAGTTTCCAATTTGATTGCCTGAATTTCTGCATCATAGTTGTGACAGAATTACCCGTTGGTACTTTAATCGTGAAACACGTACAACAAAGTACTATAGTTTTCAAAATACAAAACAGGACGATAAACAGCAACGTTCGACCAACAAGGCCTTTATCAAACAAACGAACAAACAGGATTGACAAATTAAAATGAAACACAAATGGACGACCAAATACAAACGTATCTAAGGAAAATCTGGAATAAAAACGAATAACGAAATAAATGTAACACAAAAAAATAGAAATAGAACGGAAAAGAAACAATGAAACATCTAGTAAATATATAACTTGAATACATGCAACAATCCAATAGAAAAAATGGGAAGAGAAAGACAAAGCATAAGAATGTTAAAAACAACATAATTTTTAAA